>JAXGGA010002648.1:0-117511 GCA_038373865.1 Uloborus plumipes
TTTGGGGGGGGGGGTAGACATCACGGGGGCTGTGTTGGTATTAGTTATTTTTATACTAAATGCAGTTAATAAAGATTTACATGGAAAACTACCATCATTACAATGATTTAGAATGTCTCAAATGCAAATTGACTTATTTCTACATCACAAGCAAGTTAGTTTTTTCCACCATTGTACGTTTCAACTTACTGTTAAATTCGTCTTAGACAATAAGCATTAATTGAAAAACTACGAGCGTGATAGCTCATGAACGACACCTATTGAATCTATGGCAGAGATTCACTACTGTGAAAGATCACATAAGCGTATGAACGGAGGATGAACATCTCTGAACTAGGCAAACGTGTATCCAAGCGTTAGGTCAAGAGGTCATAACTCTATCCCTTACCCCCTTGATACGACGAGAAATCACTTTAAATAGCACTTTTGGACTTCAATTTAAGAAATTATAAGGTTGCAGCCCACTAACTTCATTTCAGAACGAATCCGAACATTATTTCGATGAACTTTTTAATATGCGTCTTATATTTTAGCAATGACGTTGTCCAAAGCCAGAAGTTGTATTTATATCAGCCTTTGGAATGAGATTGCTTATGAACGCTAAAAATAACAAAAAGGAAAAAATGAGAACTAGCATTCAAAGTGGACACTTCACTTCCAGACATTTAATAGCTTCAAGAACACGCCTGACAGCACATTGAATTCCAAAGTTATGTGAAAATGAAAACTTGAAGCTCTCCTTCAGCATCTCGAGAATATGTTCATCAGGGCCAGCACGCCATCTGCAGAAATCTCATATCTTTTCACCACCTTCTGCAGCAATGAAATGCGATTCGGAATCTTCCACACGGGCACACACACACACAACATTCCGTGCGCCAAGCCCCTTGCGCGTGCTGGCTAAATGGAGGAACACCCTAATGACAGGGGCCAAGAAGGAAACGGACATCACTCAGGGGGCAGTCCCGAAGACAAGATGCCTTCGGGGAGATATTAAGAGCGGTGCTCTTACCAGGCCATTTCCATAATTAAGACCTGCCGACGCAAGACTCCATGACAGTTAAATGTGTGGCTTGGACAAACGGAAGATTCGCCATCACGGCTGTAAATATGTCGGGGAGGGGCCGGGGCGGAGAGAAGCCCGAAGATGACGCTGGTTTAAAGATTTTGAATGCTGGGTTCGTGATGGTTGTTATTGAGGCGAAGAAACATGAGCTCTGTAATTGGAAGTGTTTGGGTGAAATGCGATACTTAGGAACGGTGCTTAATCACATTAAATGCTGTCGCAAATGAGGTTTTGATTAAGTATTACCATTCGAGATGAGTATTTTTTTTTATACAAACGCGTGCATACATGGAGAACCAAAAAAATACTGGCAATATGCTGACAGGGGAAGTTCTAACTGGGATCATTGATACAGATCGAATGTTTACGTAAGAAAAGTTCAACCTAACGGAGAGATTTTTCAGACTGTTTTATGCTCACTACACCACAAAGAAGAATGAACACACTTACCACACTTTAATTTTTTTTTTCTTTTTAAATGTCAAAACTGCCTAGTTTAAAGATTTTGAATGCTAGGTTCGTGATGGTTGTTACTGAGGAGAAGAAACATGAGCTCTGTAATTGGATGTGTTTGGGTGAAATGCGATACTTAGGAACGGTGCTTAGTCACATTAAATGCTGTAGCAAATGAGGTTTTAATTAAGTATTACCATTCAAGATGAGTTTTTTTTTTTTTTTTGAAACGAACGCGTGTATACATGGGGAAATAAAAAAAAATGTTGCCAACATACTAGCAGGGGAAGTTCTAACTGGGATTATTGATAGAGACCGAATGTTTGCATAAGAAAAGTTCAACATTAGGTCAAATCATTTAATTATAGTTTTGTGAAAATTCGAATCAGCCTTGCACTTTAATGAAATGACGTTTAAAGTCAGTTTCGCTATCGAATATTCTAATGTTTAATAGCATTTAAATAGTTTTAAATTCCTTGATAAATTATTAAAGTTTTCAATGTTATGCATTTTCGTTTTGAAAAGCTGTTTTGCTTGAACACCGTTTTGGACTTTCGATACAAGAAATGTTTCCAAGATAAAGATAGAAAAAATTAAAATGGCGGAAAAAAAAGGTCTAAATTTATGAACTAATCAGTTCCAAAATACAGAAGATATTTGTTGCTAAAATATTAAAGTAAAAAGTAAAATGAATATGGAAACGGTAGTCCCGATTTTGTAAAAAAGTTGACGTCAAATCTACATCTCGCACAAGAAACTTGTGATTTTTCAGTCGTGTCAGAAAATATAAGCACAAATAAATCATAGCCGCGTCTGTTTATTGCGATGTAAGGTGATGAAAGAAAATACTTCGTGATGGTGAAAAGTTATCTCAACACCTGAAGCTGAACTTAGAAAAGTGAATAAATGTTTCTGAAGATAGGATCTTATTCGTATTGCTCACGATATTTCGTTGACACAGCATTCTGCGGAACACGAATCAGTGATGTATCTGTATAAATTCTATTTTTTTACGAGGCGATTTCTCAATGTATGACCAACATAAAGCATGTTATAACAGATCACCGAACTCGGTTGCGTAACTTAAAATTTCGCTCATTCTGAATCATAAAATATAGAGTGTATTGTTGGAATCTAAAGAGGCAATAATCGACTGCTAAAATAGTTAAACTTTTATATGCCAAGTTAAACTATTACAAGCTCTTGCATATTGCACCAAAATTTAGTAATATTACTAGCTGCGTGGCCCGGCGTTGCACGGGCTGTAATGTAGTGAAGGCAGTTTGAGAAAACTACTCGCCGCCAAGGCGGCTCGTCTTTAAAGTAGCGAGGAAAGTTTCAACAAACTACTCGCCACCCAGGCCTTTAAAGTAATGAGAAAAGTTTAAATAGTTTACTCGCCGTCAAGGCGGCTCGCCTTTACAGTAGCGAGGAAAGTTTCAGTAAACTACTCGCCGCCAAGGCGGCTCGCCTGTAAAACACCAAGGAAAAGTTAAACAAACTACTCCCCGCTAAAGCGACTCGCTAAAAAGCTTTCCTGGAACGAAGAATCAATCGAATTATTTCCACATGCTTCCTCAAAAAGAAAGACGATGTCAAGTAGCACATACTTCGCACTCTCCCTAAATAACATATAAAATTCCTTACCAAAAACAATTATTTACAAACCGCTTTCTTCCTGTAAAATTAATTGCAAAACTCTAAACGAAAAAGTTCTTTTAATATTTGGATCACAGCCAAAAAAAATCCCTTCTAAAAACAGCAATTGCAATTTTATTTAAAAACACATTTTCAAAATGGTACCAGAGAAAAAATATGTCAATAATAATCAGAATAAAAACAATTGTTAGAACTTTGTTATAACATGTATTCAAAATGACAATGGAAAAAAAATAACACTCTTACATTTTAAAAAGTTCAATTTAATTAACGTTTTAATTTGAAATCGTAACGGAAATAAATAAATAACTTGGAATTTAAAATAGTTCAATAATTTAATTAACGTTTCAATTCAAAATGGCAACGGTAAGAAATTAATGTCTTGGAATTCTAAATAGTTCAATAATTTAATTAACGTTTTTATTTAAAATGGCAACGGTAAGAAATAATGTCTTAGAATTTTAAATAGTTCAATAATTTAATTAACGTTCTAATTCAAAATGGCAACGGCAAGAAAAAAATATCTTGGAATTTTAAATAGTTCAATAATTTAATTAACGTTTTAATTCAAAATGGCAACGGTAAGAAATAAATGTCTTGGAATTTTAAATAGTGCAATAATTTAATTAACGTTTTAATTAAAAATGGCAGCGGTAAGAAATAAAAGTCTTGGAATTTTAAATAGTGCAATAATTTAATTAACACTTTAATTTAAAATGGCAACGGAAAGAAATAAATGTCTTGGAATTTTAAATAGTGCAATATTTTAATTAACGCTTTAATTTAAAATGGCAACGGAGAGAAATAAATGTCTTGGAATTTTAAATAGTGCAATAATTTAATTAACGCTTTAATTTAAAATGGCAACGGAAAGAAATAAATGTCTTGGAATTTTAAAAGTGCAAAGAATTTAATTTACGTTTTAATTAATATCTCAGCTAATTAACGTCGTACAATTACGCGGTTGGTCTTATTGTCTTCCTTAGAAAATTTCGAATCGAATGGTATTATGTTTGATTCTTTACGCTCAGCGGTTTTTGAGGAGTTCAAGCTTCAGACGGACAGACAGACAGACAGACAGACAGACAGACAGACGCGGACAGATTTTAATAGTAGTAATTCATCATCTTTTGAGACTAGCACATTGGCACTCTCATTTGGAGTAACTTAGCACAATATGTTTTTTAGTGTAACTAGCGGTTTCTGTAGGGAATCTTACTGTACGGTTTTTATGCACAGTACAAGCTGCGGTATTTATAGGGGGAGGGGGAAAGGAAGCTACCAAACGAAAAAGGACGTGAAAATTCAAAATTCTAAATTTTAATCAAAACAAAAATATAAAGAGGGAGAAGAGATTTTCAGCGAAGAGGAGGGGTTGGAATAATGCAATCCGAAAGTGCAAAAAGCATTACATAACTGTTACGTCCATCGGCAGTAAAAAAAGGGAATAAAATTGTAGGGTGAGAGCTTCATTAAAAGTATAAATCCATAGGATACCGTGAATCAACTTGCTGTAAATCTATAAAGTGATACATTATCTCAAGTTTAATAGCTCACTGGAAGAGTTCCAGCACCAGAGATCCCTTCCTCTGGGGAGTCAATTAGTTACTTCTCCCAGTCGAGGGAATAATTTTCGTAAAATGATACTTCTTTAATTGTAGCGGTCGTTACATCTCCAACGATCTTTTCTCCCCGATTCATTATAATAAATGCACTCAATTATCGAGGCAGATACTTCTATAGCAGGAGTTGCGAACTTGATCGTACAGCATCACTGAGAAGACTGGAATTCATCGAATATTCGCTGAGCAAATGGTGAATTTCGGTAGACAAATAATTCCTCAAGCCAGTCGATAGAGGAAAGTCATGTGTCTCGTAGTAACTTATAAGCAAATCATGAGCATTGTCATTTCAAAATTAATAGGAAGGCAATAAACATCTGATATTTTGCCACAACTGTATGAGGTGAAAAATACCAATACGATAAAAGAAAATCTTGAAACTCAGGATGGATTCAGAGCACGAAAGGGTATTTAATGAGAAAAGCAGACACACTCATTGCAATTTTCTGCAAGCTGGATTTTTCTCAATTTTTTATAATTTAATATTTTTGAGAACCTATTCTAGGCCATCTTCGCTGTTGACGTTCTCACCGTAGCTTCGACTCTTTCATCTTTTAGTGTAATGGGTCATTCCATGTCAAGTGTCCCAAATTTCGGAAAAATCCCCACTCGACCCCCTCCGATTTTCATGAAAATTTTTTTGGATGTACATATAAGACTTGCATGAAACCATACCAAATTATTGCTCTATAAGCCTTATAGTTTAGCCAATAAAAATTATGGAAAAAAGGCCTCTTTTTCGTGTCTTGAAAAAAATGACCAAATCGTCAAGTTTGTGCTTTTATTGCTCGCGACCTAAGACGATTATCAGGCTCAAATTTGGTGATTCTGATCACTGTTTAGGGTAGAATAGCCTACTTGTGTAACAAAAGCTCCATACACTGTAGATTTTTTGCAATTTGCTGCCAAAGTTGGTAAAAAATCGTATTTTGGTAAATTTTGATCATACGTTAACAGCTTGTATCTGCTGAGAGAATGACTTTCTGAAGCTAATTCTTTCCTCGTTTATAGCCTGATAGTTCGTCCGAAAGGTGTGCAAGTGGCATCTCGATAGCTCAAATAATTGCTGAATTATGCGAGTTGAAATTCCAGTTAAATTTCTTTTTTCTCAATTTTGTCTCAATTTCAAAGGGCAATATCTCAAAAGGGTCATCTTGGATTTGAATTTTCTTTACATCATTGGAAAGAACACACTTTTCTTAACTAAAAAGCGTTATTTTTATTTTTGAGACAAACCAGTTTCAAGGGCTATTGCAGGTCAAAAATATGTACGTCATTCAACGTGAAATCAAAGAAAAAAAGACATAGACCTCAAAAGTTGATGTCAATTTGTTCTATTAAAATTTACAGGAGCTATTGTACTTATGTTCTGATAGAAAAAACCTTTTTTAGATGTTTTTGAACTTTAGTTTTTGTGTGCGCATCCGTAAAAACTCAAGAAATGGCAAAAAATAAAGTTTCGTTTTTAACAAAAATAATTATCTTCTTATCGCTGCTATAAGAGCTTGAGTCTTTTCCTATGTGTTATTTTTAAGCTCTTGAAACAGAATTTCGGATGATATGTCACTTGGCTAGGTGTCATTAATATTTTAATTCATAAAAAGCATTGTTTCCTTTTTCAAAAAAAAAAAATAAATAAATAAATAAATAAAATAAAAATAAAACTAAAAATAATTAATAATTGAGATAAATAATAAATAAAACAGTTAATATGGTGTGTACGTGATAAAAAAAATATGTATAATAGGACTGCAGAGCCATTTTTCTAAAATGCGATAACGAAAGTTTTCGATAGAGTTGAATATTGCAATTATTTCCACCGTGTAAATAAATGATAACAATAGTAATTGAAAATATGATGAGTATTAATTGAAAATCCATTCATTATACTGCCGAGGATGTGTTTAGATATTCAGCCTATGATTGCAATTTGCCCATAAACAAAATTGATGAAAAATGGGAAAATGCTTTTTATGACCTTGAAACATTCTACAACCTTGCCAAGTGACATATCATCCAAAATTCTGTTTCAAGAGCTTAAAAATAACACATAGGATAAGACTCAAGCTCTTATAGCAGCGATAAGAAGATAATTATTTTTGTTAAAAACAAAACTTTATTTTTTGCCATTTCTTGAGTTTTTACGGATGCGCACACAAAAACTAAAGTTCAAAAACATTTAAAAAAGGTTTTTTCTATCAGAACATAAGTACAATAGCTCCTGTAAATTTTAATAGAACAAATTGACATCAACTTTTGAGGTCTATGTCTTTTTTTCTTTGATTTCACGTTGAATGACGTACATATTTTTGACCTGCAATAGCCCTTGAAACTGGTTTGTCTCAAAAATAAAAATAACGTTTTTTAGTTAAGAAAAGTGTGTTCTTTCCAATGATGTAAAGAAAATTCAAATCCAAGATGACCCTTTTGAGATATTGCCCTTTGAAATTGAGACAAAATTGAGAAAAAAGAAATTTAACTGGAATTTCAACCCGCATAATTCAGCAATTATTTGAGCTATCGAGATGCCACTTGCACACCTTTCGGACGAACTATCAGGCTATAAACGAGGAAAGAATTAGCTTCAGAAAGTCATTCTCTCAGCAGATACAAGCTGATAACGAATGATCAAAATTTACCAAAATACGATTTTGTACCGACTTTGGCAGCAAATTGCAAAAAAATCTACATAGTGTATGGAGCCTTTGTTACACAAGTAAGCTATTCTACCCTAAACAGTGATCAGAATCACCAAATTTGAGCCTGATAATTGTCTTAGGTCGCGAGCAATCAAAGCACAAACTTGACGATTTGGTCATTTTTTTCAAGACACGAAAAAGAGGCCTTTTTTCCATAATTTTTATTGGCTAAACTATAGGGCTTATAGAGCAATAATTTGGTATGGTTTCATGCAAGTCTTATATGTACATCCAAAAAAATTTTCATCAAAATCGGAGGGGGTCGAGTGGGGACGACTCGTACACTTGACATGGAATGACCCTAATAACATTTGGTACTGATTTTTAATCATCTTTCTTCAGATGCTTTAACCATTTTAAAGAATTTATGCTGAGTTTTAAATGAAATTTACACTTAAGTGATAAAAATAATGATTACTATTATGGTTATTATGGATTGATAATTAAAATTGCAAGGTGATTATTATTTTATTTGCGGTAAATAATTTTACAGTTATGAAAAGTATATTGTGCAAATATAATTTCATTAAAATTCAAAAACAACTTAAAAAACGTATATAAATCGGAATTTACCTTAAAATAAAAAAAAAGATTATGTAATTATTTTGTCAGTATATCTTATCGATTGAGATTCTTAAACAGGTGGTTTAGTTTGATTGAATAAGATTTATTTCGTAATGTATTCATGCTTGCGCTTTTCCACTTTATTAATTTCACCTCTTATTTAAAACACAAAATGTGACACCTTTCAACAGAAGAGAGAAAATGAAATATTTTTTGTTCATAATAGAAAAGCCTTTATTTACATAGTTCTCCGAAAAAAAAAGCAGAAAAAAATATCAGGTGACTGCATTGTTAGTGAGATTTTTGGGAATATCAGTGTTATGAAAGTATTCTTTCAATCGCAGCTGCTTTGTTAAGGAAAACATCTGGCCTTTGATCAAACAAGGCCATGTCAGCCAACTACCAGTATTCTACTGCATAGAACAAAAACACAGCGTCCATTCTTTTTTGTGTCACAGCTTTTACGCGCATAGACAATTTTTTTTCTCAAATTCGAGATAATTATAAATAACCCAAAATTCTAAAGAACGAGAGGTGTTGAAGAAATGAAGTGGATCACTAAGCGAGTGCGTCAAGAAAATAATTGCTTTTTAAAAAACATACATTAAAAGTAATTTATAAAGATTCACAATGTTGAAAATTTTCTCATTATATAGAGGTTAAAATAGACAGGGGAACACAGCAATTAGAGGGGGGAGGCGGGCATGAAGCTGGTTGTGCCATAGAAGTTTTTAGGGGCTTTTTTAGAGGGGGTATCGTTTTTGAGATTATTTGTGGTATTTAGAGGTAGAGGGGGGGGGGAGGCGCTTTTTCTTTTGCTGGGATGGGCAACCTTTAATATAAGACTGTAAACTGCGACCGTGATGTATTTAAGATTAAATGTTAATATTGACATTTTTTCTAATTATTTTTATCACAAATTTGCTCATTAAGTTTATGATTACATTTTTTATTGCCCCGCATTTTGTGTGTGTGGGGGGGGGGGGGTGACTTTTTGTCCATTTCCTTATTTTTTGTGGGGAAAAATATCTTTTCTACTTTTCTTGTTTTTTTTTTGGGGGGGGGGATGCATTATATTATAGTTCAAAAGTTCAAAACAAAAGTACATGCTGATTAAATATATTTACACACAACATATATTCATGAAAACCGTAGACGATTTTCTTCTTTCGCAAACTAGCAACGGATTCATCTTATGAGCCTCGAATTCGCAGCTATTTTCCATCTTCCGACACATTTAGAACATAAGTCACCCCGTGAAAAAGCCGCGACGGTAAAGTGTATTCGGCAAGAGGCTTCATCTTCATCATCTCCAGAATCTAAACACAGCAGCAACATACTCAAACATTTATCTTAGGTCTCATCGTAAACACATCATAAAGTCCGAAACTGCGAGGACAATTTTATGGCTATTCTGCCCGTCACGTATGGCAGGCATTCAAAATAATTTTCATATCAGAAAACGCGATAAAATCTGCCAACAGTGTTTGCCTACCAGCCTTATCCTACCTGCCTAGAAGCTAGGAAAGCATACAATCTATCCGATTTTAAGGAATGATTTATGGTGTTTTCTCCCACATTTGGCAACTTTTTGATGAGCTTCTTTTACTTTTACCGACTATTAATGTGGAATTTTTACGATCTTTCTATTTAATCCTCGGTCATGTTTATTTAGTCATCTTGTCGCACTTTTTATGCTCGTGGTGTTGTAAGGATTTTTGCGAGCAAGAAATTGTGAAAGAGATCTTTAAGCTTACTTAGACTAGACAGTTCAAGAACGAGAAATCTCCTTTCGGGGTTTTATGTTGATTCGTTTTACGAAACACGGTTATTTAAAAGATTACAAAAGTTATGTTGCAGGGAAAGAGGGAATTACAATTTATAGCTACAAGTACCAAAAAATCTAAATAAGAAACTTAGTACCTTTCTTTTTTCACTTGTTTTTATTTATTTACGAAAAACAATTACAACTTCTTCCTGTTTAGTCACTGTTTTACATTAAATGAACATGAGCTATATTTTTTACTGAACTGCCGAAAAGAACATAGTAGATCACAAGGTTATTGTGTATGTTAAAAAATCTTATTTTTTTTTTTTTTTTCTTTTAATAGGGTCAAAAAATTTTACAGGCTAAATTTTTCTTAAAACATAATTTGAAAATTAAAGTATTTTTTTGAAACAATTTTCATCAAATATTCAATAGACATCTTGAAAATACTATGCGACCTGGATTCGCAAAAATTAAAGACATCATCGCTCTTTGAAAAGGCTGATAAATTAAGCAAGTAATTCAGAAACAGTGTTCATTTCAATAGTAAGTTTTGAAGTAAAACATTTTTACTTTCAAGTATGAAGTGAAGGAAGTATCACAAAAAATTTTTTACTCAAATTTCACAATAAATTTTCTTTTAAATAAAACTTATGCAATTTTTGACTACTTTTTTGTTCACGTCTGGACATACATATGTATGTATGTATGAGAGTGTGGATACATAAAGTATAGATTCTGACCAAACCAAGGTCATTACAAAGAGCTTTGTTGCGGCCCCTGTACGTACGTAGGTCTTGCAAAAACTTGAAATAGGTTCGCACAAAAAAAAATTAAAATATTCTATGTGAGAAAATTTAAGCCCACATCAATCATTTGAGATTTTAAAAAATCTTGCACACAAAGCGCCGCTGTGATAGTCTGACAGAAAAAAAAAGCAAGAAAAATAGTTGCTGGAGATATTGATACAAAAATTAGAACTTTCAACGTTTAAATCTATCGCTGCATCTGAATCACACTCCGAATTCCAGCCGGCAAATCAACCAAATGCAAGATGGTTGAGAAAGTAACATTCTAATCGATTTTCTCGACGATATAAGCGATTCAAAAACGACGTGCGTCAAGAACTGCAGAAACGAACATAAATCCATTTCTCCACAAGAGGGAAAAAAAACTTCATTATCTAGCTATCGAGCCTCATAGCTCTCCGAGTAAAAGAAACTAATATTAATGAGCTTTCGTGTATCTGGCAACCGTTTTCGTTTGTGAGAGAGCCATCTAGCGGCGCAAATAAATGGCAATAATCAGAGGCACTAACGACAGGAAAAGGAAAGACAAATTTCCCTCATTTATCCCTAAATGTCCCCTATTTCCACTTCTCGATAACAGAATCATATCCCCGCGGGGTGGGGGTGCATTCAGACGAATGGCCACATTCATAATAACGGAAGCAATATTTTCTTTCCTTTCGTCATTCAGCTAAGAAGGGAATAATGTGAATTTTAAACCGGCGAAAAGCACCGATCCTACTATCCCTCTGATAGAAGGAAAAAATTTCTTAATGCTTGCAAAACTCACAAGTGGAAGGAAGAGGGGGGATGGATAGAAAGGCTTAATTTTACTGACTTAAATTTTACTGAAAAATATGAAAAATTAAGGCATAAAGGATACTAAAGGATAAAAGTTTTCAAACACAGTTTTTTTCAAAATAAGTATTTAATGTGTCAACTGTTCTCTCATTAAAGTGCATAACTTCAATTTCTATGCTTTAAATTAAAATAAATTCAGTAACAAACCTTACATTCCACAATCCTTTTTCAAACTTCTTTGTAGAAAAAGTGTTAATATTTTTTTCAATTTGAAATTTATTCTATAGCTATAAACTTTTCAATCATTAAGACACTACAAAATGAAACTATCACACTTTTCAGCTTATAAGATCTGCCAAAGAAGGTCAACTTTTTGTGAATGCAGAGATTTGTTATATGTGAAGTTTTACAATTCTCGTAAGTCGGTTGTCACATTATAAGAACATGAGAGGCCCAATAAGACCATTATTTATCTGAGACAATCACGTGCGCAGAATTTCTAGGAATAAAACGATTCGTAACTATCAGAAACATTGGTGCTTGAAAAGAGAAGCATGAAAAGAGAGCCAAGATGCAAAATCCATGATACGGTCGATAGTTACCCTACTAGAGTAGGTAGAACCCACTTGGCACAACATATCTTGTGTCACAAAAGGTAACTATTAATGTTTTATTCGGTGCTAATATTCGTTGCAAGATAAATAAAATCGTCATGAAAAAAAAAAACTTTTTAATTTATGAAAAATAAACAAATTGATAGCGTAGCAGTTTATGAACCAGAAAGGTTTTATTGAGAAAATCAGAAATTGGATGAACAAAATGTATTATTTTGAAAATGAGAGAGAGAGTGGAAAAGGGGGAAAAATCAGGACTTTGTGGAATTTTAATAGAAGAAATGTTTCATGACACTGACGTATTTGATTGAAATACAGTATATGAGTTTTAACAAATATATGATAACAACTGATGTAGTTAAGGAAATGACAAAAAAAAAAAAAAAAAAAATATTACTTTTGAATTACAATTTGAGTCTTCTTAGTTAAATATTTCTTTTTTTACAATTTTATCTTTTCTTTTTCTTTCTTTCGTTTTGTTTTCTTTTTTTTTTGTCTAAAATAAGAAATTGTTAAGAATTTAAAGACTTATTTAACTGTGACTATCAGAAGACTACTTCTTCGAATTAAGTTACATAATGTTTTAAAAGCAAATCACTTCATTGTATTTAACACAAACCACTGACACATTGGTAAAACAAACCACTCTAATATTCTCAAAGCACTTGCGATAATATCAAACCCATAAAACACATTCCGCTGCCACTTAGAGCTCTTCATTCGGCGTTTTGAGTACACTGCTGTCAATAGACTGATATTCTCGCCATGTATGGCAAAGAGGGTAAAACAACGGCAGGGGATTTTTTTTTATTAGATTTCTGCACTTAGAAGGGACGTTGGAAAAAAAGAGGCAAAACATTGGAAAAGGAGATTGACGTGCTTGGGCTCACAGACAATTCAATTTGCACTGGAAGCTTTCTGCCGTTCAGCAATATTCCATCATTCCATCATGCTGGAAGAATGTAACTGGACGTCTTTGGAAGTTCCATCAACAAAGGCATCGATAAAACTAGCAAACAGTATTATAGGGGGCCTTTTGAAGTCCACCCCATTTGACTAAAAGGAGTTTAGAAATTGGTAGGCGATAGGATTCTTGGACGCAGTAGCGACTCGACGTAATAATTTTTAGTATCAGTAATTTTGAATGCACAGTTGGTCGTTTGATATCGATACCTGACACTTGAAAGAGCTATTGAACAATAATGAAGACAGACAGTAATACTTTTTGCAACATTTTATTGCTAAAAATTCAAGAGATTGATTCCAAAAATGTTTCATGACTATTTCAAAGTTCCGTTCCACGGTTTATAGAGTTTTCAAGAAAAAAAAAAGGATTCATATAAAAAATTCCCTAACAATCCTTCAAAAATTGCATGGATGATTTTTTTATGCAGGGGAAGCTAATATTTGTTCTAAATCAAATTCACGCAATATGAAAAAGAAGAGTTAAATGTCAACTATAGTTGGGGCAAATCAAATCTGGCAGCGCAGCATTGTGAAGACTATAAGCGGATCCTAATCGCAGCAAAAAGATCCTGCCAGGTTAGGTTTACCCCTACAATCGGACAAATTTATCATTCCTTTAAAAACTGACAAGAATTATTTTTTCAGCTATCTTATGCGTGCGAATTTATGCACTTTATACTAAGAATCGGAATCATCAGTTTCATGAATTTCATACTTAGTAAGAAACTATTACATCAGCTGAATTTAAAAAATATTCTATCCCATTTTGCAGTCCCTGTCGGAGAAACAATGCAGGCTAAGCACTAAGCTGCATCTTCTGAAGATGCATCATCAGTTAAACGAAATGTTCTTCTAAAAAGATCACGAAGAGTAAATATACTTTCAGTAATTCCACCAATCAGGTATACCCTCTCAAGAGCGACAGTAATTCGAGTCGTAATTTATTTTTAAATTGTCATCATCAGAAAGTTAAACCTACCACTTGAATGCTGTCTCTGAAAAAGCTACTTAACCAAGCATATCAGTCGGATTGTCACTGGAAACAGACCAGCAAGCTACTTCCATGTCACTTTTGTAAAGTCATCATAAAACCTCTCCCAGGATGTCGTCTAGTCAAATAAATAATTCGAAAGTTGTCTTCGAAATCTTTTTTTTTTTTTAGTCAATTAAGTGCTTCCTTGGATAATTTCAAGTGTGTCACTTGGCTATATATATTTCTAAGAAGCATAAGAGTGTGATCAGTGTTCATGCATTGTAATCATAGCAGCTGTAGTAGGCCAAAATTGATTCGTTCATTGAAATTTCAGTATATGTTAGTCAATGTTTAAAATTTTTGCTTAGAAAAATATGTTTTCGAGTTAAATGTAATCATTAATAACTGCAGTCTCATGTGAATGAAATAAATTTACATATTTAAAATGAAAATATGTGACAAATGGAAGGAATTTACGAACAATATCGTTGTCCAGCACGATGAAGACAAGTAAAGTATGATGTTCGAGGATTTTTAGCCTTTTTTGTTTCAATTAAAACTTGAAATGTTATCGACGTGAAGTGATATGCAGTTCATTGCATGAAATCAGAAAACTATAAAGCGACAAAATTCACTGAATGAGCCGAGATTAATTGTGTATCCCCAAGCTATCTAAAACGCACCAATTACTTTCAGGAGCTGTATAAGTTTGGCCAATTCTTTCTCTTGTAGCGAGAGGCTAAAAATATGTGAAATAAGAAATGATTCTTTTTAAAAACTTTTTTAAAATCTGAATAACTTTCAATTTTTCATACTTTTTATTTTTGATATCCCATTGCTTTTCCGGCAATTTAAAGTCTGTATAGATCAAATTGCTCGATACAATAAATTTTATAGAAATAAGGAAGTGAAAGGTAGCGTGAACGTTCAAGGAGTGATGACATGAAAGAAAAACCTCACTATTGTAGTTTCATTTTATCCCCGATAAAATTTGACTTTTACATTGCATATTACATTTCGTATCGGAGTTTCCCTTTTCCCCATATATATTCATTTCTATGTAATTCATAATGTTCAAGCAACTTTAAGACTACAAACTAAAAATTCAAAACAGGGAAATTTTTCAAAAATAGTTCTGACAGCAAAAATACGGATACTAATTTTCCATAGCATTATTCAAATCATCAACATATGGCAATAATATTTATCCATACAAGGGACACGGGAATAATTGTTGTTATTCACTCAAAGAAACAACACATATGTCATACTTTCCTAAATAAATAAGGTACAACGACAGAACTCCAACAACGTCTAGACTGTCCAGAACCACATGTGACGAACATAAATATTTAACCTCTCGGCAGAAGAACAATGGCACTCGAAAATGAGGTTCCTCTGGATGATTCCAAGAAAAGGACAGAGAATAAATGCGACAAATGTCAGGTAGAATATCCACTGACCCTAATAAGAAGCGACAAGGGGTCCTCCGGGCAACGCGATCCTTGCATCCAATATTCTCCATCTATCCCCTTACCTCCGAAAGTGCTTTGTCAATGTGTCTTTCCTGACTCTTTGCTTGTCGCTTTAGGCACACTCGAAGGGGATATTAATGACAGTGGGTGCACAGGAAAAGTTATCTCTTTGCAATTATTTACATCGGTATGACACTTTTTTTTGCAGCGATGGATGCTTCTTGCCTCAAAAATTGCTTTGAATAAATTTAGAAGAAATGTGAAGTGTATCATTTGTTGCAAATTTATGTCAATTTGTACACAAACGGCATGCAAATACGAACGTCAATGTTTTTTTCCCCGCACATTTATTTTTCTTAAGTTAGCAATAAAACTCTTTAAAATAACTTTCCCTGCAGCCCAAAAATAGTTTAATTTTCCTGAGAATTGTAATTACATATCTACACAGCATTTTCTGCTTCCAGACATTTCTAATTTAAAAGTAAAATTTTTAGCACTAAAAAGTATTATTTGAACATCAAAGAACTATTCATATCTGTATACTATTATTAAAGTAAACGTAATAAAGCGTTAAAGATAGTTATGTCTCATTTTGCAGAAATTGAGAAATTGATCTAAAATAAAATTAAAATTGAGGTGTATCGAAAAAAGCAAAAAAATAAAGAAAAGAAAAGAAAAATTGAACATCACATTTATTTACTGTCATTAAGATGTACGTAGATATATCTATCAGTTTCACGAGCAATACGTTCAAGTATTTTAAGCAAATGTTTTTGAAAATTATTCACCTTACATTTGATAACTACACAAATAATTTATTTATTGTTAATTTGCAGCATATTGAGGATGGTTCTACAACTTCAGCTACATTTTCCATTTGTTAGGTATATTCCTTGAATAGTTTGTACGCTCTATTTTACGCAAATACAGGAAGCAGAAGGGTACTTACTATGGAAGCTGAATATCATTTAGGGAGCACAGTAAGAGATTGCGATAAAGAAGAATTTAAAGATTTACCTGCACTGTTAAAACTATAGTTTGCACAAAGCACCATCAAGGATGAAACGTTGTAGCATCAGCGGAACCCCCTGAACGGTGACACTTGAATTCCTACGGCACCCCTGAAGGTGCCATTTGGATTCATGTGGCACCCATGTGTGCCCCGTGACACCCCAAGGGTGCCATAGGGAGTCAAATGGTACCTTCAAGGATGTCATAAGGAGTAAAATGCACCTTTATGGGGGTGCCACTGTGAATACGTAATGTGACGAACTTTTCATATTATTCGACGAGGAAACTTGAACCGTTTATTTCAAAAACCAGTCAACAGACAAGCTCTAAAAGTTCGAAAACGCATTTTTACTCCTATTTTAAAAATTTTCTATTCAGTTAACCTTTTAAACTGAAATATATTAGACTTATTTCTTTCAGTAAAAAGTGTTGGGGTAGCATTGTCAGCCTGCAAATATTTTCTTAAAATAAAAAAAAAAATTGTTTGTTGTGAATAATCTACATTTCAAAAGCTAGAAACATGGAGATTTTTTTAATATTGATTTTTTTTTTTTTAATTTCAAAATATATTAATTTTTAGTGACGAATAATACACAACGGTAGATTTTGTTGAAGTGTGCATTATAAGTAGGAACATACGGTAATAAGCCTTCCTCAATCAACATTTTTATTTTTCTCAAAGCCCACTTGGTGAATAATGGATAAATCTCATAACGAGGCATTCCACACGTTTTTTTCAATACCAACATCAATCTCTTTATGAGCTTTGCAACGGTGCAGAAATTTTTTGGATTTCCGCCAAACTCAGATAATCCTCTAAAACTGCGCGCACCTAAATCATTTTCGAAGCGATAAAAATAAATAAACAAAGGTAATGGCACGGCGAAGCAAACAATGAAGCTCCAGATTCTACTTGGGAGACGCGCGTGAAAATATATCCCGAGTCCCAAAAATGTATCCCCGCAGCGTTTCATCCCGAAGAGAAAGAAGTAGAGAAACGAACTCGCCAATGGGATTATTTCTGAAAACGTGACAAAGATTTTTAGGCTTTGCCTTCATCTGATTTGAAAGAACAATGATAACAGAATTTAGCAACTTCAATGGAGACTGGGAAAAATCATCAAAGAGAAAGTAGGTGCTTCCAGGGATTGCCAACAAATTTTTCACCAAATCATAAAATCCGGGAAAATGTTTTGAAACATTCAAGTTTATGGACGGTTTGGAAAAAAGGAGGCAGTCGCGAAGTCGTCTGTATTTTAGAGAAACATTTCATATTACTTGCTTGGAAACTTCTGTTTTCAGTTTACTTTTTCCGAAAAAGTTTCTTTTTTCTTTTTTTTAATAAGTTTTTTTCCCTGAAAAGTTGAAAAGTAAAAAGTAATTAACCAAATATTAGGTAACGATAACTTTTAAAATAGGTTTTTGATGTAATGAAACGTGAATGTCAGACATGGAGAAATATGTGCCTGTTTGTCCTCCCCAATTCTTATTGGAGGGATAATCAGACTAAAAAACTAAAAGAAAAAAATCGGTAAAAAATCTCATATCCAAATTTCATTAATTTATACGAATAGTGTTTTATTCAATTTGAACAAATCAAAATATACTTCAAAAAATAAATAAATAATAAACATTAATATTGACCAATAAAAAATATTTCCTTCTTTCTTTTTTTTTTAAAGAAATTTCTAAAACATTAGCTCCCATGAAGAAATTTGAAGCCTGTGCAAGTGCATTCAGAAAAAGTCGATAGAACTTTCAGCAAACTTGAAAAACAAAGGAGTTCTTCCCTTCCTCCCTAGATTGAGTACAGGAAGATTTTTTTACTTTTTGTTTTTTAAGGGCATTAGTCGAAGAGTTAAATACGGATAATTTTGTAAATCTTAAACTAAAAGTTACATTTAATTCGAACTTACTTTACAGGACTTAACATTAGTATTCACAAATAAATTCAAACCACATATGAATCTGAACTAAAAGGCGAATTTTGCACTCAATAAACTTTATCGAGAAGAACTGTTGCAGTGTAATTCGTACAAAAAAATTTCCTCCCCCAAATTAGAAAATGATTAACTGAAAAAAAAAAATCTTATTAATAATATCAACAGGATAAATTCAAACGATTTAAGGTAAAAATCTTGACATTTGATGTTTTTTCTTATCTTTGGAAAAATTATCAAATTTTCTGAGATGCAGCACTATTTTTTTTGATCAAGAAAAGGGTTCAAAAGTATTATTAAAACATTTGATTAAAATCCGTGGAGCATTTCTCCATCGTTTTAGCATTAGCGTATAAAGTACTGATTAATTGAGTAAAGCGGAAAGCTTTTCATTTTTAACAAAAGGAAATAGTTAAAAACTGCTTCACTTTTTGTGTGAATCATTTTTATGTTGTAATTTATTACGCTAGAAATGTTACCGGGAATTCTTTTTCTTTTTCCGGAAACTTACCTCTATAGTTCTATGTATCTTTATTTTACGTTTGAGCTTAGATTTTTCCAAATTAAATAAATAAATAATAATAATAATAACTAAATAGAATATTAAAAAAGTAAATAAAAAAACAAAACATAAATTTGAATAACTTCGATGAAACAAGTCTATTCTTTTGTTCCAGTGGATTGTGTTTTGAGTTAAAATATGGATATTCCGCAATTTAACGATACTGCTAAACTTAGAATACAGGCAGAAAAAACAGTTTTACAGAGACTGTCAATTGAGGAACTCTAATTTTTTCTCGAAATATCGCCAACATTGGCATGATGATGGATTTGAGATTTTATTTATGACGCTATGTTTGGTAAGATATCATCAAATGGAAAAAATGTTAAGTATTTTTTGACGGTTGAATTCCTTATTTACTCTGAAATTGTAATTGACTGAATGTTTATATCTCGCAAAATAAAGTTTTCCACTCACATTTATTGTTTAACTTCGTTGCTAATCAGTGTTATTGGAATTGTATTTGAAACTTATAAGTTATGAATAAATAAAAAGAGGTCATGATTAAAATTAAGCCGACAAGGTTTTTGTTTTGCCATCATTGGACACAATCATAAAAATGATTAATGTTCAACAGATTGCGTGATCAATTATTTGTAACTTTATAGATGACTTTTCCAAGGGGAACATGACAGGACACTGAGGTACAATTTTATCAAACTAAAAATAACATTGAGTACTGTGGTATCTATCCCCCGCCATGTCTGCCGTCTATCCTATAAACAGGCCCATGATTTTAAAATCCCTATCCGCGGTATCACTCTTTGTAAAATTCCCTACCCCTATCAGAGTTGTATTATAAAGTACGTTCTTCGGGTCTGTTTTATTGTGCTGTCTCTCTTTCAACAAAATCCCTTTATCAGAAAAGCCTTTTACCGCTCGGCACGAAATCTTGGACTTTCATTTTCGCTAAAGAGAGAAAGCTTTCAGGCGTATCATCATTTACAGCAAGAACAGTTTCTGATGCGTAATATGCAAAATTACACTTTTTTAAACCAAAGAATCAATTAGGTGAGGTTCAGATTTAAAAAAAAAAAAAAACGATAGTTACAAAAATATTTACAGTGCGTAGAAATTTCAGGCTGTATTCCAAATTTTTGTGAGACGGAAGAACATATTTCAATGGAAAATCTGTTCATTTCGATAAAACGCATGCACCTCTTTAAAGAGCTTTTGAAAGGATCAAATTTAACACGCGAAATAAATAAATGAACAACTAATTCTCACGCGTTAAAACTAAGATCACTCCTTAAATTTTTCCAAGAAGTAATTTGTTCGGAAAAAAAAAGTTTCAGGAAAACTATTCTAAATTATGTAAAATAAATAAATTTAGTATTTGATAGTGAAGAACCGTTTGTACTTTTTTGAAGGGACTGTATGACAAAAACGTACAAATGGAAAAAACGTATAAATGATAAAAACGTATAAAAAGAGAAACGTATAAACGGTGCATAGATTGATTCTATTCTAGTACTGTTAATGTTTTCCAGAGCACAAGTACGCCGTGTATAATTTAGAACTCTCTGTTGTTATTTCTTACATTTTTATATGATTTTAAACGTTGGTTTTTACATCATGCCACTTACTTTCAATTTCCAAATGAAACATACATGTATTTAATTCAATCACAGAAAATTGTCAAATGAGCAAGTCCAAAACAAAAATCACATGTGCTTTATCTGGCAAAAGGGAGGGACAAAAAAGGGGAAGGAAACTTCCATTATTTAATTGATTATTGCACTTAGATTAAGTCATGACGAATGCTCAGCGGCGCTCTTAATTGCATTAAACGTTGCCCAAGAGACGTAGGAAAAGATACATCCATCCCATATCTATTTTTCCTTTCGTTGTTCCATCTCTCTTTTCCCACTCATGTCTGGGCAGAGAGCTGTCATCGTGTATCACTGGCGTTTGGGGGGCTCGCTGATAAATGAGGGGAACGTTCACCCTTCTTTTGGGGCGACCCCCCCTTCCTGCCCCCCATCAATTTGATTAAAAATCTCCCTCGCTCATTGCCTTAATGTCTTTGGAATGCGGAGGTCTAAAGAGCGCCAATGTTGTTTAATGGCATTCAATTTGATCCCCAAGCACAAGCGCGTTCTCTAAATGCTACTACCATGTAAAAGCTACCAGAAATTATTCTTTATTATTAAAGCGGGAATGGTAATGACGTTGCAATTTTTCTTATTGTTGTGTGGCCACTTCTATTAGATCTGTCCCTAATGTTTTGAAGTTGTCTGGATTTTAATTTTTAATTCACGTTGCGAGAGTGAACGAGCGAGGAAATCATTAGACATATGCATGCTAATTGAGTTTTTGCTTTCAAAAATGTACGGAGAGCAAACTGAAGAACATATTAAACTTTTTTGTAATTTATTATACACATTTTTAAAATAACTTTCAAATTAAAGTGCATGATCTGCTGTAAAGAATCTAATAGTGCTAGATAGAGAAAGAAATCATCCTTCAATTGATTTGCAATCAGGCGCATACAGCACGAACGTTAAAGGAAAATTTGAAGAGTGTTTCAGTTTTTGCATCTGTCATTGCTTATGGAATTTGTTTCTAGACGTTGTTACTTTTGATATCGATTTGCAATTTTAGTTTTTAAACAGTTTTGAGGAGAGTAAAACATAGTCTGGGTTGAACGACAGAATTCTTTATTAATAAGTGTTGCTGACTTTAGTCAATGAATTTCATATTTGCATGGTGTACCTTTTTAAAGAAGAGAAATAACTAGTATTAAATAATGTGTACTAGTATGAGTGTGCATGTACGCACACTACTGCCCTTCCAGGAATTCATTACTCTCTAAATAACCGTCTGGATAGGTAAAAGCCTTAGCAATAATTAAGTGGAACATTATTTTAAGTTGATATCGGTTGAAATATTCAAATGTTTGAAATTTCATTATACATTTTTGCGTCAAGAGAAGTTTTAAAATCTTAGATTGACATGTTTATAAAAACAGTTAAAAGACCAAAAACACGTGACAGTTTCTCTTCTAAACTATTACCTTTATTTTTAAAATTATTGTCGCGTAATCATGTGAATTCTGTAAGGGTTGCATGAAATCACATTTAAAGTATTGCTAATATTTTTTAATGCGTATAAATGCTGATCTCGTTAGCTCATGGTTAAGTCTAACATTTAAAAACAAACAAGAGACATTGCACTTTAATTAGAAGCATTTCTAAAAATTAATCAGAAAATTTGCACAAATTTATATAAGAAAATTATCGACAAAAGGTCAATATCAAAAACTCAACAAAAGGAGAAGGAGTGATCCTTGAAGGGTGTCTAGTTCTTGAAAAAATTTTAAACACAAAAAGGACATGGAAAACGCAGTTACTAAAATATTTTTTGGCTCCCCAAACCACATCAATAAAATTAAAATCAACAGAGGAAGTTAATAGAGGATAAAACTTTAGAGGTTAACATAATGTAGGCAAATCAGTCGGCAGTACGCAATTAGTTCAGCAAAAGCATTCAAATATAAAATATAGAGAACCTCGATTGATACAAAAGGGAGGTTGTATTAAAAAAAAAACTTTCAATGGAGTTAGAATGCTATTAATTTTGCTCGTTTGGTGAGAAAAGATATGCGTAGCTAAAATTAATATGATTAAATAATAATGACCAATGGTCGCAAATTAGTTACATTGGCAAGTTGAATGCCAAGATGTGTCCCGTGGCAGATGACAGAGGTCCCATGGAGAAATTGGTAATATTGATTACTCGTAGTTTGTAAAATAAAACCAGTCAAAATTAAGGGCATATGGGTGAATTACTTGAGGTCGACAATCGAGAGTGACTAATTCATTAAAAAATAAATGAACAAAAATAAAATAAAAAGAAAGATAAGGAAGAGAGAGAGAGGGGGGGGGGGGGAGATCCTATTTAATTCAAACTAAAATAATTCATTTGTATCACTGTAGCTCAATATAACAAAGATCCATTCAGAGTTTGTAAAAAAATATATCTTTCATTTCCTCATCTCTTTTATTTAGCCTATCTATTGCATCTGTTGTCGAAGCTTTGAAAAAAAAAAAAAAAATCAAAATATGATTTTTTTGTCACTCTTATTAAACCAATGACGTGTAAACAATGTGGACAATAAGGCAAGAATCAATTTCTTAGCAAATACTTTACTTTATTCAAGTCGTAAATTTGGAAATATCACACAAACACGGAGGAGAAAAAAAAGGGGGTTAAAAAGAATGAGAATACGGAATAAATGACTCAATTGAATAAGACCGAATTGGCGCTAACTCTTTTTCTACAAAACCTAAGAAAAGAATAAAAAGAACATGGTGCACTTTAATTCTTCAACTTAAGATTCAATTATGGTCCTGGCTTATTTCTAACCCTCCATATTTTTTCTTCTCTGATGAAAAAAAAAAAAAAAATCTTTACACCGCCTCCATTCATAAAAATGAAATCATTGGACTTTCAAAGTGGATTTTTCGTCATTATTTTTTCAAAGCTGAGTATACATACGCCAAGAATGAACAAGACTTTTAAGTCCCGTCTATCGCGTTTCACTAATGTCGTTAATAACGGGAATTTTGGTGGCTATAAAAAAAGAGAATTTTCTGAGGCAATTGTTCTGCTTCGCTGTCAGCGTTATCGACAGTATTTGGAGCGCCCCCTTTTAGTTCCTCTGAAGCAGTTTCTCTTTTTTTACATTTATGGAAAGAAAGTGTTTGTAAGCCACCGAGTTTTTTTTTAACCTTCTCTCTCTCTTTTAAAAGAAAGAGCTTCTGTGTATGATTACTCGGAGTTCCAGGTTAGCCAACTGTAACAAGGGATGAGAGTGGAAATTTATTTTCGAAAAATTCTGATATTTGTTCGTTGTCACTGCAGGTGGTAATGTAGAAGAAATGCCTAAGCAAACATTTTAATTAACCGTTTCCAATAACGGTGGTAGTAATTGAGCGGTAAACATTCATTTGGTGTTTTTTTTTTCTTTTCCTCAGCGCTTTAATTTGGCCAGGTACGAGTTATTTTTTCGAGTTTTCGAGACCAATTCTAACAATAGCGTATACTCAGAGGGGTTAGGCGCTGATTACTTAGAGGGGTCAAGAGGAGAACAGTTGCAATCCCCGGCCTTAAATCAATGCATTCACGTGTAGTGGATTCTATATTTGATATTTTCTGATATAATTTTCATTTAGTTTATACCATTCCTACCTTTCAGTTAGAATTCAAAATGAAGAGGTTGCTTGTGGCATATATGTGCCCAAAACTCAAAATTTATTTTATAAATATTTGAATGCCAAAGAACTTTTCAATATGTATATACATAATTATTTAGGACAGCTGCACATCAATATGAATACAAAACACGGAATCCAAAAGACTCAATAAATAGATAACATTGAATCTACGTACCAAGGGCATAAATTTCTTCAGACCGAGTTACGAAATATCTTCATTAAAAAAAAATAATAAACAGAAAATGCGTACAGCACAAAAAAAAAAAAAAAATCCACAAGGAGAGCTTTCAATTTTAACTTAACAAGTCAAGACATCAAACTGTACTGTACAGGAGATACTAATGTGTAATAATACACAGGCGATACGAATGTGCAATATTTCACAATGTTCTATTATGCCTTTTTTATATACAATTTACCACAAATCATTCAAGCGTGAAAGTAGGAAGTAAATTTCTTTTAGTAACTGAATCTTGGAACCCCTAATTTACGCTGCTGCGGTAAAGAGGAAGTTTTTGTTTTCTACGCTTCGAACAGCCTATTATTCTTTTATTCTTCTTCTCACGGGCGTTCTACATGACTAATCGTATTTTTTGTTTCGAGTATTTTGCCTTTGCCTTCTGAGAATGCTGAATCAGATGTTTATATTGAAACAGGACTGAATTGTGGAAATTGCTGAAGCTGTTTACGGGAAATGAGGAAATTTTGCATTTTTGAAAGAAAAATATTAAAGTATTTCATGCTTTGAAATGGAAGCTGGGTAATGCCAATACTTGTACGTTTTCTCAGAAGTTCCTTTCTTTTTGAAACCACTGCAGATCCATATAATATTTGAAGAATTTTAAGGGCTATTTGAAAATCTAAATTGTTCAAATTGTATTTTTAGCAAAATATTTTATTGATTGATAGTGAACAGATTCATTTACTGTGAGTAATATTCGGAGTAAAACACTGTTAAGTTGAATGTTTCTTAATTCTGATGCTAAAATGAATTTTGTTGATTATATTTTTCATTTCTTTGGTACGACTGTTTATTTAAATATCTGGTGTAATTAACAAGACTTGAGAATTAAGACACAGTTAAGATGATTTGTTTTATTCCTCACCGCGTTTTTGTTTTCTAAAGGTGAAATAAATAAGGATAAAAAGAACGTTATTTCAAAACGTAATGCATCAAAATAAGAATGTGACCTAGTGTTTACAACGCAAGCGTTCGAGGTGGAAGAGAAAAAACTTATCATTTAATATTGACTTTAAGGTTTTACAAAAAAGAACAATTGAACAAAACGTTGAAATAGAAGCTCTTCACATCAAAAAATTAAATACTTTGTTGAAATTACTCGCAGGTGCACTGATTTTTTTTAATAACTGCAATGTGTCTCTGTGACGGTAAAATAACGCAAGTGTGTTACACAATGGCAAGTTCAATCAATATATTTCAGTCTACCGGTTCAAAAGGCGATGAACATCTTCGCACAATTAATATGAAATAAACATAGTGCAAAATAGTTAAAATTTTTCAAAAAAAAAAATTATAATAATAATAATAACAATTTCTTATCCCAGCCAACGATCAGTTTAGATAAAAGGAGAAAGAAACTTGCGAAAGCGATTTACTCTTGTAACTTGCCAGGCGCAAATATGACTGTAACAGATTTACTTTAAAAAAAATTTCTTAATTTCAATTTTCCAATTTGGGAAATCCTTTAAATATGAATGCATTAATGGATGGCCAAAATTTTTGTTGAAATATGACCGATAAATTGTCTATTTAGAGAAGCTGAGCAGAGTATTTCAAAATCATTCATTCCATATCAGAAAAGAACCTCATGGTTGTGTTCGAGTCGGTTGACCGGTTAATTTGGGCTCCCAAATGACTGACCGGAAGCTCTCTAACAGATTACCGGTTAACCAATCGTACGTGAAAATCTACGAACAATCACCGCAATGACGTCATCAAACGCCATGAAATCAACAGGGGTTAACCGGTAATTCTGTTGGACAAGATCATTACCATTTAGAATCCACAACAACCAATAGACGCTTTCAATTGACTTGTTCTCTTTGCTGAGCACGAAACAATGAGGCAAACAAATAAATAAATAAAACACCGTTAAATTAATACGCCTCACACATTACAAAGAAGCCTCTTATGTATCGCGAGCCATCACAATTGTCGCATCCAACTGAAGAGAAAGTAAAAAATATTTTGATGGATATAATAAATGGCGCGAAAGGTGAAACGCACGATACCGATGATCCTAATCAATTGCGATGATCATCGATGCGCATAAACAATATTACTCCATCCGAGGAAAATAATAACCATAGTAGTTGCACGTTTCCTGTGTTTATTATTAAGACTAGGAAAATAAAATTCAGTCATTTGTAAAGTGAACAACTTATTTGGCACTCGGCGAGCGAAAAGCGATAAAAAATAAAACACTGCGAATGGAACGGGTAAATGGCCATTTTCCCCCTTTCTCCGACGAACTCACGCAAGCCGCGTTACGTCACAGGATGTCGTTTGGGGCGAGTGAATTCGTCCACGATCGTAAACTGGAGATAAAATGTCGGTTTCCAAGATGAAAAGGGTAGCAACTGTTAAACACCTGTTTTGAACTCCGCTCTTCATCTTACCATCTGAATATTAATTAGGCTTAAAAAATTATAATTTAAATTATATCTAAAAATACCGCAGTGATATTTTAAAATCCCTACCTTACATATATTTTTTGTATGTTGTACAACACCACAGATATGTAAAGCATGCAAACTTTTCTGAAAAGTTTTTTTTTTAATTTAAGGGCTTGGACGGGAAGAGAAAAGGGTAACACATGTAAAAATGATTAAGTTTCAATAAAAAATAAACTAAATACTATACAAAAATTGCATACTTTTCCAGGCTATAACAACACTATTTAAAATTTCAGTTACAAGCAAAATGATGTCAGTTTACCATTCTTGTTAAGCCAGTAATTTAAACTCATAATATTGTGACGAGTCAAGAAGGGCCACCAAGAGGCAAGATGGGCCATTTTTTCGACCCCCCCCCACCCAAATAAAACTCATCAAACTTATACTACTGGGATTTCGAGACGGAACTCTAGATTATACTCTCCGACTATGCTGAGATGGTCTTTCACTGGTCTATGGAGTCAAATGGCCAAATGAGAGAAAGTTCCTTTAACTGCTTAAATTTACAAATTTTTCCATCAATTGTATAAAATATACTTGTTGAAAGTTATTTTTATTCAGTTTATGCTATCAAGATCAACAGTCGACCTTTAATTACCATGGCTCACTATTATGCGTGGCCAAACAGACAAAGATAATTTCCCAATCCTTCTTTTCCGATTCTGTTTACCTCAAAATCACAACAGCGCGCAACCAAGGAACGTAGCCGTATTGGGGAAATAAGATGAAGGTAGCACAAAAAAGGTGGGTCGCGAAATCGCATTAGGCATTTGCTCTTCCAAACCATTAGATTAGAATTGACTTTCAGCGCGCGGAACTTTTCTTCCCTTCCCGCATCCATGAGGCTGGATTTCATCTGGCCACAAAGGGGCCGAACTGAAATTGCACACAAGACTTGTGTTTGACAATTTCGTTCTGTAGTTTTATTTTCCAATACTGTACGTTGAATTACTTATCTCAATCCATCCCATCCAAAAGAAAAAGTCCAACAAACAGAAAAAAAAAAAAAAAAAATTACAATGAAAGTAATTTGTTGAAACGGCAGAAAATCCGCAGCGGTTGCTGAACACGTGGCATCATTTAAAATCCATAACAATGTATTTAAACTTGTCAAGTGAAGAAATTGCAGTGACTCAAAACTACGCACAACACGTTCACTTACATGTGCTCATGATGAAAAGTCACTACAAAATTTTTCGTACCGTATTTCAAAACACTTCAGCAATTTTTTTTTTTTCAGTCGGTTTTCTAAATTGTCAATAAAAATATTCAAACAGAGCAATTCATTACATGGATTTAACGATCCTTCTTCTGGGTCTCTTATGGGTCCATGCTATGTAAACTAAACTCAGTGGCATAACAGCCCATGATGGGTCAAGACCGTCTGTGCTCATCTCACTTTTTGAGACCGAGAGCTTTGGGTTTCAAGCCAAATGTTCCTGGTAATA
This sequence comes from Uloborus plumipes, assembly GCA_038373865.1. Classification (NCBI taxonomy): domain Eukaryota; kingdom Metazoa; phylum Arthropoda; class Arachnida; order Araneae; family Uloboridae; genus Uloborus; species Uloborus plumipes. Next base: position 28,326 of record JAXGGA010002648.1, read on the forward strand.
AGGTCAGCCGGCCGCGGTAAAACCTGAGTTTAGTACTCAAGTACGCTTGGTATTCATTTTATTGACTCAACAGAAGGGATGAAAGGCTGAGCCAACCCGAGAATTGAACTCATGTCTACGGTGCGGAAGCGTCAAGCGTTGCAACTGAGTTACTTTTCTTTATCCATGCTATATACATAATAAAATTTGTATGACATGATAAAGCAAAATGTAGAGCTGTTGAATCAGCTCTATTGTTTGAGCGAGTGGACAAGTACTATTACATCTTATGAAATAATGGAAACACTTGATAGCTGTTTTGTTTTAGCTAAAGTAGGGTAAGTAATTCATGGTTGATCAATAAAGGTACCTTCTAAATGCAAAAGCTAATTACTAATATTTATTTTTCAACGTAATAATTTTATCATTGTCCGCAGGCTTAGGCTAACAATTTCTATTATTTTCCACATTAAATAAATTGTAATTGCAAAGCACTTTGACGCGGCTAAAATTTCGCCTCTGGAACATCCAGCAGAGCTCGTCCTGTCAAACCGCAGATCTAAAGTTAGGGTATCCTCATTAAGTACGGAGCAACTTCCCCCCAATTAGGACTCTAATAAGGGCTGAAAAAGGGCAACAAAAAAGAGAAAGACGACACGAAAGGAAAGAGCAATTTTTGGGCGTCTCTAGGGAGCTCGAGGGAGCCATGGTTATACTATTTTGGTACGAACAGCTGTGAAGATCTAATGGAGCTTGTTAAACGCCCTTATTTGCAGTACACTTGGGCCGCAGTTTTGCCTCGAGCGAAAAGCTTTTCTAGATCCCCTCCCCTGATAAATAAAAAAGTTCACTTTTCCCGTTCTTTTAACGAATTTATCATTTTGGCTCTTTTGCAAAGGTTTCAGATTACTTGTCTAGATAAGTCATACTTGATGCAGTTTTGGAAGAGAATAAAACCCCTACCGGTCGGCTTTAGATCAAAATATTAGTTGAACATTTCACTCCGGTTGTGGGGGAAGAATGTCCTGAAAAATTCGTAGCTTCATAAGAAATATTTGAAAATAGATTGTTTAGATGCTAGGGGGGTTGGAAAGTACAACCGCTTTTTCAAACATATATTTAACAAATTGTTATTTTTAATCAATGATGTAAATACCCTCTTATTAACAAGGGCAACCTCTTATTAACAAGACCTACCGGTCGGCTTAAGATCAAAATATTAGTTGAACATTTCACTCTGGTTGTGGGGGAAGCATGTCCTGAAAAATACGTAGCTTCATAAGAAATATTTGAAAATAGATTGTTTAGATGCTAGGGGGGTTGGAAAATACAACCGTTTTTTCAAACATACACTGCTCGACATTGAAAATGCAACACCAAGAAGGAGTGGTCAGAAATTGATGAAATTTGGTAAGAAGACAGAGACAGCATGGAACAATAAGTGATATTTATTTCAAAATAAATAAGCAAAATTTAGAGCGAGGACGGCGTCGGCTCAGTAAGAAGTAGGACCACCGCGGACAGCGATGCACGAAGAAACACGTCTAGGCATGGAGTCAATAAGCCTGCGGATGGTGTCCTGAGGGATGGCACTCCATTCCCTTTCAACCATATGCCACAGTTCGTCCTCTGAACGAGGCAGTGGCAGGTTCTGCAAACGGCGTCCAATCAAGTCCCACACATGTTCGATTGGTGACAAGTCAGGAGAGTATGGTGGCCAGGAAAGCATCTGTACACCTCGTAGAGCATGTTGGCTAATTCGAGCACTGTGAGGCCGGGCGTTATCCTGCTGAAAAATTGCATTTGGCAGACCCTGAAGGTAGGGGATTGCCACCGGCCGCAGTACATTATCTACATATCGTTGGGCCGTCATAGTGCCCCGAATACGAACTAGATGTGATACGGAATTGTATGCAATAGCGCCCCAAACCATTATGCCACGTTGTCGCGCTGTGGGGCGTTCCACAGTTACTGCCGGATTCGATCTTTCTCCACGTCGACGCCACACACGTATGCGATGACTATCGCTGGACAAACAGAAGCGGGATTCATCTGAGAACACTACGGTTTGCCATTCTGCCATCCACGTCGCTCTGGTCCGGCACCATTCCAAACGTTGGAGTCTGTGCTGTGAGGTCAATGGCAGTCTTCTTAGCGGGCGCCGTGATTGCAGGCCACGTGCAACCAGTAGACGGGAAATGGTTCTGGTCGACACAGGAACATCCAGGGTACCTTGCACGTGCTGCAGAATCGACGTACAAGTGACTTGCGGGTCCGCCACAGCTTGTCGGTGAATCCGTCGATCCAAGCGGTCTGACGTCACTCTGGCTGCACCTGCACCCCTCAATGTGGCTACATTTCCTCTTTCCAACCATCTCCGACACAGCCGATGCACAGTGCTTGCATCCATGTGGGTATCAGCTGCAATTTGACGTATGGACCTACCTCCCCTTCTCAGTCCGATCACCATACCCCTTGTAAAGTCGTCTATATGCTGGAAGTGTCTTCATTGAGGACGGCGTGGCATTTCCTCCTATCACACGTATCCTTCGAGACAAAAACCAAATTTCTCCGATAATTAGTCTGGCAGAAAAACCAACATGAACATAGCCCACTTTTCAACTTCATTCTCTTATATCTTACTTCACGTGCGTCGGAGAGCTGCGCATTTCATATCATTTGCATAACTCAGTGACGTGCGTCTACGGTAAAATTTGCATGAATTTCTGACCACTCCTTCTTGGTGTTGCATTTTCAATGTCGAGCAGTGTATGTTTAACAAATGAAGGGTCAGGGGGAAAAACCACGGTAATCACATTTGATTCATTTTGAGAAAAACGAAATTTAAACTTTACGAACTCATAAACTTCCCCAGTATACTTGTTCTAAAATGACAATAATACATGGACTACAGTGTTTTTTCACGAATATTGCATATACTAAACGAAATTACACTTATTTTTCTAACAGGTGGTAGCATCAGTTTAAATTCAACAAAAAGTGGACTGCCGTGGTTTTTCTCCCTGACCCTTCAAATTGTTATTTTTAATCAATGATGTAAATACCCTCTTATTATACAACTTTAGACATTTGGTATGCGAATTTAGTATTGCGAATCCATAAGAATTGGTGGAACCATAATGTTTGGGGGATAACAGATTTTGGATGTCAACCATTTGGATATTAACAATTTTTTCAAGTTTCTTTTTATCACATAGTGATTGGAGTACACGGAAATCATATGGGGCAAAGTCAGTTGACTTTAGTGGGTGAGGTAAGCCACCGCTTAGATAAGTTGATGATTTGGCTGATATCCAAAATGCTATCTAATGATACTTTTATCCAAAAACCAATCGATTTTTACATTACAACATCGCACAAAAATTTGTTACCTAGATGACAAAAGATTGTTGATAACAGTGGCGGATTTATAGGTTTGGGGGCCAGGATTAGAGAGCTGTTGATCAGAGAATTGCTGTTCATCCAGCTTAGAAGTACTCTATGTTTCATGAACTTTTTGGATTCCCAAATCGGAGTCTACGTCATGGATACCCTCGCAATCGCTACAGTTGCAACATGGTAAAACCACCTCTAGTTAGTAACGAAGGTAACTACACCGATTAAAAATAACAGTTTATTAAAAACTATGGGTTTGAAAAAACGATAAAACTGCCGGGTTCCTCTAATATTTGAAAGACTAAAATACATTTAATTCTAACTCTCTCTCTCTCATAATAACTATTCCAGTCCAGCAACCTTAAATATGTGTCTCCATTTGAGAAAGTTTCCTTTCCTTTTCATTCAGCAATGACATTTCCCTCCATTTGCTTCATTTTGCCGGACTTTAGAAACATCCCTCTGAAACTTCTATACAGCCTCGATCATTATTACGTTTATGAAAAGAGCAAGAACTTCCGAATCTCTGCAGAAACCGATCTCCGAATAGAGCAACAGCAGATCGAGAGCAGAAAGTGGCCCAAGTCCGACAAAGAGCTCGGGTATCTTCCCGACACGAGTGAAAAGAGGATCAGCGACAAGGCCGGAGGCTTTGACAGGACTGTATCTCATGAAAGAGATAGAGAGTAGGGAATGGAAATGATCCCAGATGAGTTGTCGATGGCTTCGGAGATTCCTCCGAACCACTTTTGGTCAAACATCCATTATTTATGAGTCCGTTCGGTGGCGCCCGTAACGAGCCTCTTTAGGAAGATGCCAGAGACGACTATGAAGGACAATGTGTGGTTCGTAAGGGAATCTTGTTGCAGTGCTCAAGAAGTTAAGCTAAAGGCCGTGTTTGAAAATAAAATTAAGTGGTAGATGAGATCAAAGGGAATATTATACCTCGTTAGAGTCGATGCATTATTCATCCTTAATTTTTTGGTTTTGTTAGTTCAAGATGCCTGTCTGCATATTTCTCTCTGGTTAGCCAACATTTTATCTTATGTTCTTGACTTTCTACATTTTGCATGAGACATTATACAAAAACTGAATTTACATTCCAGTCCAGTTTAAGAAGTGGGACAAATGCGTAAGTGGAAGGATATGCAGAAGAGGGGGGGGGTGTACACCACAATCATAGATCAACAATCATTTAATTTCACATTTTAACCACTACTTAGTTTCACACCTGAGTCATGTTGTTATTTAGGGCTTTTGTTTTTCAATATAAAGAGTAAATTAAAACTAAATTTAAAACAAATTAAAATAACAATTTTAAATGCATTGCAAACAAATATCAAGTTACGCTGCTTGTCATTTCTGTGTACAACTGGAATTCAGGGACAGTTTTTTACGTTGGATAATGGAGACTTCATCATGTGTGAGTCAGTAATGAACGCCAGTTATCCGGTAGAGCACCAAATTATGTTTGGCATAATTATTAGTTTAGTTTTTTTAAACTATTATTCACGTTTGATAGAAATTAATCTATACGAGGATCATCAGAAGTTGAAATTGTTTTGTAAAAGCTTACTTAATGTTTTGATATGCTTAGTAATTGTAAGAAAAAACGCAATCATTAATTTTTCTCTTAGCTTTACATCCAAATGTCCTTTTAAATGTCATTCCTTATCATCAAAGTCTCTCAGAGTAAATTCATGCTGCACATTTTTTCCAAATACATTCGTAACCGTACAATTGGGTCAAAATTTTTACGTTCTTAAGAATATGTTTATCCAACTACAAATTACCTCAATTGTACAGGCCAGGAATGGAATTACACAAGCTTAGAACAAAGAAACTCAATTTATATTTAAAAAAAAAAAAGTCAATCTAAACCCTCAGATTCCAATAAACAGCAAGTTTTTTTACAGGAAAAAAAAGTATTTTATAAAATGTCACATGCTCTTGCAGCGAGCTCTCAATGATAAACTGCAGTCAACACACAAATAGTTTTAGGGAAGTGTAATTGTCAGTGGGAATAAACTTCAACTTGAGAATAGATAAAGTGTTACTCCCTCGTCCTGTATCTTCCTCCAATATTTGATGTGGGAGAGTGCGAAAAGCAGATAAGGGAGCTTAAGCGATTCGCTTCTTTATGACATTGCTCCGGGATTATGCCACTGAACTCTGTCCTTCCGTTGGCAAGATACGACAGCTACCGTATCTTATTTCGGAATATATTCTTCCTGAAGTTTGAACCGTCCATTTAGACTACATATTCAGCAAACGGGGTGAATTACTCAGTCTCAGTCGACACTGTCTTGATTTAAGAAGGTAATGCAGCGACGAAAGTGGGAATGTTTTGAAATTGCAAATACAGTTCCACCTCATAGCTGCATTTTATCAAAACCGGTTACTAGCTTTTTAGCTGGATTTCTTTCTGGGGGAATGGTATGGTTTTTGTTAATCTCGTAACATGAGCATTATTATTTTAGCGTTAATATGAGGTATTGGTCCGCATATTAGCAAAGCTACAATGGTTAATTCTTGCAAAAATTTTTGTAATCTTGTTGTACGTAAATTTTGTACATATTGCATAAATATTTCTATGGAGGTAGCACAAACACAAGTTCAATATTTAATGACAAATCTGAACTTGGAGGGGGGGGGGGGAGAGATTCTTCAGGGAGAATTTTATTGAAGATTTATTGTTTCTTTAAATTCATACAGCTGAGTTATGAAATAACTTTTGAAAAAGAGCGTTTAAGTGCAAAATTATATTCTTATTCCGATGAAAAGTCAAATACTGCACACTTTTTCTTTCATTAAATCTAAAGAATTTCTTTCACGAAGAAAGTTTACGAGAGCCATGTTTGTATTTTTCGGCATTGAATCTGTCATCAGAGGCGAAAGGCCTCCGAGCAAAGATACTAGGGCTGTGCAAATATCAGATGAGATAGGAAGCAGGGAAACTGGAGATGGTAGTTTTACTTATTTATTTCCCCCCGCATTCCCATGTCCTCGCTACTTCGGAATGTTTGATCCCAAGAGGAAGAAAAATCCTCTCATCGCTTGACTTCTTGGACCAGACGCTGCACGGTGGGAAATGCTGCTGTTATGGGAGGTAGAAGGTGCCTGGACGAGTAGCTATGGTACAAATGAAGGCAGTGATAAAAAATAACTTAGTTATGTGTAAAACAGTAGTTCATTTCTGCTTTGAAGGATCATATTAGGAGTTTAATTTATGTTGGTTTTTAAGCAAAATACATGTTAAATTTCCCCGTAACTCTTTCAGGACCATGAGCTTTTTGGTAGAGTATGGAAGTTTCCGGAAAAGTAGTTTATGGAAGTTGTATGAAAGTAAATACATTTTTTAAGCAGTTACTCTTTACTTTTGGTTAACATTAAATTTCTGCTGTCTCAGTAACATGGACAAAATATCTTTTAGGAGCTGTCCATAAATAATTTCAGACGGTTTTTATCATATTTGCTACCACTTCCAGTTTTGTTACAAAATGTCGCACTCCACCTCACCTTTCCTCTTATCACATGTCACGATTTATCAAAAAAGTATATTGCAATAAAAATGCGTGATGTCACACTTCTTGTTAACCTCTTCCTCCTCCTGTCACAAATGTTGCAATTTAATGAAGCTTCCCTCTCTCACGTTTATTTTATAAATTTTCCAGTACTAATACACCCTCACACTTCTAATTTACAAGTTTTTTTCTTTTTCATGCTATTTAGGTATCAGAATTATAATATTAGTAAAAAAAGCTGTAACAATAAAATACACCCCCCCCTCCCTAAAAAAACACCACGAACTTCAATACTCTACTTCAGAGCTTATGGTGCTCAACAATTCTGTGCTAGAACTCTTCAAAAGAAATTCTTATGCACAAAATTTGATACTCCTGATCAAAATTACTGTGCTACAATTCAAGCCACATGAAGCAAGATAAAATTTTATACAAAGTTTTTATTTTCGATCAAATTATAAAAAAATGAAAAAAAAAAAAAAGCCAGAAAAAATATCGTTCACAAATCTCAAAACTAAACTTTCGCGTTCTGAAGTCCAAAGCAGAACAAATGTTTTAATTAGAGAATAATCCCTCAGCTCTTCAGTGTTGTGGCCACCAAGTCAAATCGGCTACGCCCAGCAACCAAGTCAATTTCTGGACATACCTGTATATGAGCTTGTTCAACTAAGTAGTTCATTAGCGTTGACTCTCACACTTTGCTTCTACTACTTTTACGTTTTATTTTCATTATTTTTCTTTCTTTATTTCAGTCCATCCACGAAGGATTCGATAAGCATACATTGTTGGTCACGCTATGTCTAACTCAGCTTTTTTCTTTTTTTTTTGCTAACTTTTTTTTTTTGTTCTGTCGGTTCTTCAAACGTAATCTGATTGCAATGCTTTTCAGCTACCGAAGTAATATTGCACGCTTTCTTTTTTTTTCTCAGCTAATTCATCCAAGTATGAAAATTATGACGCTCTTTTATGGCTACGGAAGGAAGATATTTTGACAGCAGAAAAATGTCATAACCTCTTATTAAAACAATTCTTTAGCGTTATAAAACCAATTCAAAACAACAAACGCCAATAATTCCCAAAATTTTAAAATATTTAGACTGCATAATTATTATGCTATTTAAAAACATAGGGGCAGTTAAAGGAGGGCAATTTAAGAGGTTAGTAAAAGAATTATTGAAAACATAGAAATTAGATCAATCTTGTGCCTGTGTATGTGCAAAGCTCTCAATTTCTTCGAAACAAATGATAAATAAGGCTGTTGGCATTGCGAGCATCAAAATATCTGATGGTAGTAATAAATCTCCCCTTTAAAGAGCACACACAAAAATGAACAAATTAAGTAATAGAAAAAAAAATGTTGATCCCTTGAATCAGGAACAAAGAAACTTGAGATTCTCTTAAGTTTTATTAATGATAAAATTCTTGAGATAAAACAGGGCACTTTAAATAAGTATTCCATTGAACTTTATGACAAGTTGGTCTACTTAGTAAGTGACTTTTAAATCCATAAAATTCACGGGAAGACATTTAGGGTATTTAAGGTTTAAAAAGCAAGCATATGGTAAGTTCTATGCCATGTGCTCTCTGCTCAAAAAAAAAAAAAAAAAAAAACGGAACTGGAATTACCATTTATTTTAAGTTATTTTTTACGTAGTTTAACTTATTCTACGAAGAAATGTTGCATTAAAAGTGCATTAAATGAGAAAAAAAAGGTGAATTTTCAGCAATCATTTTTTTTAGTAAATAAGAGAAAACTTGTGTACATTGAAAAAAATGTAGTCAGCTGTGTCAAAATCACGAATGTTATCTGGTGGTGCATTTTTGCTTAATTTTCAAATTTTTTTTTTGAAAAAAAAAAACTTTTTAACTGATTTTCTGTTCAAACAGTAGTAGATATCCTGAAATGTGTTTGAAGACGAATGAAGAAAAGAAGATTTTAACGATAGAGATTGGTCATATTTTAAAATAAATAAAATAGAGAAATTTATGCAACTGAGGAAAATAAAACTTTAAAACCAATTCTATGTGAATAAACAATGGAAAAACTAAAAATATAGGGGATTTTAGAGCTTTCTATAAGGAGAACTTGATAAAATGAGTAACTTCACTTAAGTAGTTTAAAAGTAAAATACTTGCAATCTAATCAAAAGTGAGTCTTTTTTTTAAAGCAAACTACGCTACTGAAATTGTTACGTCACACTAAACACCCACTGCACGTTTAAGGCGTTAAAAAGTAGTTTTTGCAAAACAATAACATTAATATTTCAACAAATAATTCCCTTTTCATATGCATACTCATTACGATAAAAACATTGTAGTTAAAAATTACAACAAAAAGCATTTCGTCCTTATGCATCGATTTTCAGGAGGCCTCATCGATCTCCGAAAGAAAACAATGCCTGGCCGCACGCAACACCACTCAGCAGAATTCAAATGAACTTGCAGAGTCCGTGCGATTACTTCGCGCATCTAAATTGCATGTTACTGAAGAAATCGAAGTCCATATTTAACAACTAGGGCTGTCGGGAATTTTAATCGAATTTGTTTGAATATTGTATGTACAACATCGCGAATATTTAATAACTACTGTTTTCTAAATTGATGAAAACCAGTTCAAATTGATTTCGGTTAATAAAATGCCGGAGAAATACGAAAAAGAGTTTATGCAGTATAACCCTCAGAGTCTATCATTATTTAAAATTTTATATTTTAATTATTTAAAATCGTAGTTAAAAGAGAAGGAAGAGATTTTTTTAAGACTTTTTTTGTCTCTAGCCTTCAAGGAAAATTCACATCAGTAATTAATCTACTTTAACTATAGTTTTACTACAAAGAGGTAAGTGCGCATATTTGACGACCAAATCTGCGAAGAGAAATTACAGCTCATTTGAAGCACTAAATCTGAGCAGTTAATTAAAGACAACAAAAAGAACTCAAGACACACCAAATAACTTCTCTTAGAAAAATATCAGCTCAGTTTTAAATCACAATGAGAGTCCCTAGAAACATTCGAGTTGAAAAAATAACCAAGTGAAAAGTTTCAGGGCAGAATCTTTAAGTTCAAGTACAAAAGACAAGAAAATATTACTCGAATTACCAGTTTTACCAAATAAATTTTCAAACTTTAAATCTCGTATCTCATGAGATGTACTTGGTGCATTTTGCATTAAGATTTAAATATCGAAAATATTGAGACAAAATGTTAGGATTAAGCTCTGTACGCTTATTTCTCCTAAGTATTTTCAGTAGTATACTTAAAAAGTCAAGCTGAGGTGCAGAGCACTAGCATACCAGATTTTACTGTCCGGTGTTTTTTTTTTTTTTTTCCTTTTCAATACCAGCACAGTCATGGCTTTTGTATGAACTACTGTTTCGATATTGGGAGTAACGTTAACACCAAGACTTCTAGTGGGGTGTTTTTATCCTGACGCCCCCTCCCCTTTTACACTCTCTTTGCTGCACTACTCTATAGATATTATTACAACACCAGGAATTTTTTAAAAATACGATAATATTTTTTGTTTAATTTAATAGAAACAATCGACTGTTTAAGCTTCGACAATCTTGACACAATTCATAATTCTACCCATTTAGAAACGAAAAATATTATAACATCTAGAAATATGATTGAATCTAGTGAACTTAGGAAATGTGGCTATACGTTATAATTCGCGAAATGAAATTAATATCTAGCATTGTAAATTCAGGTTAAATCTAGAATCTTGAAAAGATATAGCTTCAGATTATTTCTATTTCAATAAACCCAAAAGGTTTTATTTTATGCCATATCAAATGGGTAAACACAAATGTATTTTTTCTAAGAAAACAAAAACTTTTCCATTGCTAAATTCTTCATCATTGCTAAATGCTGCATTGCTTCCATTCCAATGCTAATGGTAAAAAATGGTCAACAACGCCGTAGAAATTTTTCTTTAAAATGATAAATCTATTTTATAAACAATCTGAAAATAAAAGAGAGAAAAATATCGATCTAATCATTACTTGAAGATCATTTCTGGTGGCTGGAAATGTTTTTTAATAATTTTACTAAAGCTTTTTTCCTTAAGTTAAAGAAAAGAAAAAAAAAACCGCACGCGTATTCAATTGCTAAACCTCTCAACGTTTTTCTACAAAATATTTTCCTATTACATAATATTTTCTCAATACTCATAACGTATATCTCAGTTTTACATTTAAAAAGTGTCTTTTATCCTTATTCGTTACGTCCAGTGCTATCTTCTTCCAATCAAACAACACATCCTGCTTAATTCAACCTATCATCTCCATTATCTTCAAGAGCATCAAAAAATACGGAAGACTGGCAGCATGATGGATTACGTTTTAATAGCTGGAATCGGTTTTTAATAGCTTTCTACTATAGGGCTATTCATGGGGCATTATCCCAGGACCTTCTTCCAATGCATATTCAGAATACTAATAAAAGAAAAGGGATGTAAGTTTACAAATATCACCTAGGTTGTTGCTACTCGATTGATGAAAGTGTACATTCGGTTGTTGCACCCACATTGGTTTGTGTTGCTTTTTAATTCAAGAGTAAATAATATTTTTAAAAATCAACATCTTAAAAAGATATTCACAAAGGACAGACAACAACAAAAGGAAGTATTCTCAGAAGTGAATTTGTGAAAACATACAACTGGTTTGCCTGTTGTTGATAAACATTGTTTTTAAAAGCAATTATCCTCTTCAGGATTCGTTCAAGCATGACTTAGTTTATAATATTGGCTACAGAAACTTGGTTTTGCTTATTTTCGTAGTTTCAGGAATAGTTAAGTTGAGTTTGTTTTAGATAAAATGTACACAGTGCTGCAGTTGAAAGAAAATATTTGGGGGAATGCACTGGATAAATGTCATGGTCGACGAATTTTTGTTTGTCCAAAACGAGTTACAAAATACTTTAATTTCTTTTTCAAAAATCAATCAAATATCTCGGGAAAACTCTTTTCCTTCCAAATACAGCACTTAGTGAACACTATTTTTCATAAAATGTCTTGTATAAAATGATTTATATTTAAATTTCTTTTTTGTTTGTTATTCGTAGTCCAATTAGTCGGTTTTGCTAGCGAAACACAACGCATATTTAAAATACTATTTTGTTTTTTTTATTTACTAATAGAAAGCTTTAATGTTTTCATTTAAACTGATTACACTAATAGTAAAGCATAAATTGCAAAAATTCTAATTAAGCAAGGAATTCATTTATGGTGTAATAATAACATCTAGGGATCTTTCATAACTATTTTCATTAAATAAAAAAAAAATGCTTTTTAAAAAAGAAAAGAAAAGAAAAAAAAGAAACAGACTAAAAATGTTTATCGAGAAAAAGTTACAACTTTAACCAATTTGATACTCTGATATATACTGATCTATTTCTGGATTTTATAACAACAATTTATTTCAACCTTAATCGATAGTGCCAAAGGTTTTGAAAGCAGAGGCATTTTTTTTAAGCAATTGAAGACTTATTACTTAACAAAAGAAAATAAAAAGTTATGCTCTTTAGAAGCGAATTTCCAACTGCTCTTTACTTGCTAATGTGCTTCCTAAAATTTATTTGCAAATATGTTTTTACAACTTGTACATATTTGTCAAATTTCTTCTCGTTAAAAATTCCCGAATCTATTCAACTAATCCATTACAAGATTCTTTAAACAAACAGTATTTTATGTGACTACGTTTTAATTTTGCTTTTAAAATTTGATTTAGTAATTCCATATTAAAACACAGAAGGGTAAAACTGTAATCTCAAAATACGTACTATTTAAAAGGCTGGAAAATTTTAAGTCTTCCCTTATGTACCAAAGTTTTGCGTTGGCGAACATCCTATTTATTCATCAATAATTGCCAATGAATTTAAAAGCAAAAAAAAAAAAAAAATTCACAAAAAAGTACTGTTAATAGCTTAACTTTGCTATTACATCAAAACTTCTGAAGAACAAAACCCATAAGTGAATGTAGAATTCTGAATAGAAAAACTTCACCACTTTTGAAGAAACTCGCGCAATATTCGGAGTTAAAAAAGCAAATAAAAAGGAAGTTGAAAACGCGACGCTTAAAGCCTTGAGGAGTGGGGGAAGTTTTACGAGGCTGTCCATTGATTAAGGTTTTATAGATTCAAATGACTCATTTTGTGAGATGCCCCTCCTTGCATAACTAATGAGGTCTGCATCGGCCCATGGATCCGGTCCCGATGATTACCAAGTACCCTTCAATGAAGTTCCGTGCCAAAGATGGCAAATTTAGGTTTTTATGTTGCGATAGGTTGTTCATATGATTCGCTAATTACGAGTTTGGAAAGTAAACTCGAGTTTGCTTTTCACAGCTGCCCCGGAAGGAATTGAACATTACGTATTAGCTACTAAAGGAATCGATAAATGCTCCAGTAATGATTTTTTCGTCGTGGTGGAACTATGAATTTTTTAAGGCAAGGGTATTTTGTTCACTTCAATGAGAGGATGTGACTAATTTGATGCATTTGTTTTTTCCTTTCTTTGCTTTTGAAGTTATTCTGGTACAGACAGTTAAAAAAAAAAAATCAAGACTTTTAAAAACGGACCACACTGATTGTCGAAGAGTTGGAAGTGAACAAGGAACTAATGTGGTAGAACACATTTATATTCTGAAAACCATAAAACATCATTTGGCAGATCTATAAACAATTAGCGTATTTTAAAAATAAATGATATTACGTTTTCGTAAATTAATTTTTTGATTGTAAAATATCGCCATCAGAACCACCTTCCTCTCCCATAACAGTATAATCATATTTTCTAAATAAGTAGTCCCTACGTAGAGCAAACATTGTATTATAACTTAAGTTGACCGTGTGATAGCATTGATACTTTTCACCTTATGTTCTGTTAAAATGAAAAAAATAAATTAAAATAAAACCCCGAACACCAGATTTCATTAAAACCTCATTCCTCTTCTCCTCGTCTCTTAAACTTTATTTTTCACATCTCATTCCTTCACCCACCCCTCCCCCATCGCACTTTTTTTTTGTTTCCTCTCTCTTATACACTGACCACCATGAGAGAGAATTTTAGCCGATTAACTACTCGGAACACTAACGCTGAGCAACTATTTATTTTCATTTCGCTGTTTTCATCTTTTTGCGATTATTGCCCTTTCCATTTTGTTCATTTTTCTTTCAGAACTGAAGATCGCGAACTTGTTTTGAATGCTTTTTCATTTAATTATAGAATCTCGCACACTGGACTCTAAAACCTGTAATTCTTCGCAAATTAAACGCATCATAACACAGGAAATGAAATTATATGCGTTTTTAATAATAACTTGCTTTTATTTGCGTTTTAGAATTCTGAAAATACTTTATTTGTTGTTGAAAATTTTTTTTCCTTATTTTAAAGTTGATTTATTTCGTGCTAGTTTTTGCATTTTCTTAAACTGGGTATTGTACTATCAGTTGTCTAATATTTAGATAAAAGAGGTTCCAAACTTTGTTGTTTTCCAATGCTATGTAATATTCGTTTTTTTTTTTTTTTTTGAAACAAATAGTTAAAATTGAGGGAAAAAATGAAAGAAGTAAAGTTTAATTTAAAATATATCTGATACATATTCGCAAATATAATTACAAAAATGTTCCATTATAATCTTGAATAATTTTTCCACATTAAATATTTTGTTTGCATGAACATTTATCTCATCTATTTTTAATCATTATGGTATCAAATGCATATTTTAAATTTAACTTATTTTTGGAAGCAAAGGGCAATTCATTCGATCGAATAAAATGAACTTCACTTTAGAGTTTAGATGAATTGATTTCAAAGGTCCTTTTGAGTTCAACTGCATTATTTTTTTCACTTCATTTCTGTCTAAATGCAACTCCTTACGATTCTCTCCTATTTTGTAAAAAACAGTATTTTTTTTTCTTATTCTGCATTTTCTTTTTTCAAATCAAACTTTCCATGAAATTTTCACAGAAAACAACATACAGTTCATCTTTGAATGAAACTTGTTTAATAATTACTTAACATTGCATATTTTGATATGAACGATAATGATTTCAAAGCCCTCATAGATTGAAATTGAGTTTTCTTGCATAGTTTAAATACTACTATATTTAAGTATGTTACTTGTGAGTACATCTATATTAATTTCCGAAACAAAAAATATAATGATCTACATGCTTTGTACAATTTCAACGGATCTAATATCAACGAATCGGTATTTTCATCCGAATCAAAATTTTTTGGGGCCTAAAGTTGATGGGTGTCTGTTTTTATTCATTTATTTCCTTTCTTAAAGTGGGGTTTTTGGAATCAGGACTATAAATAGGTTTTTAACAATTTGAAAATCATATTTGAAATATTGACGAATCAAAGTTCTTTGAATGACCGACATGTATTTTTTTTTAACGTTAGTTTAGAAATGCCAAGAAAAATACATACACAAACAGAATTTAAATGTTGGGCCCTCTACGCTCGAGAGCCCAGGGCTTAAGCCCTATTAATCCCTACTTTGATCCACTCCCGAAAATAAACCGAGCTTTCAGTTTAGCCTTACCTTTGAAAGACAAAAGCAGGCCGCTAAGTACAATATGGCAGTATAGTGCTGAAGTGGACAAACAAAAAAGAGGTTTTATCTGTATACAGTGTTATCAGCTTGGCACTCGGATATCGGAGCACCTACATTCGAAATGAGCTTATCAGCTGGCAAAATAATATTTGAGAAACTGTCATCGATTAGAGAGGTGAAGATTTTGATTCCGAGATTTGCCAACGTCGGACTTTGCACCGGGATTTCATCTTCAAAGGTATTTGGTTTCAAGGAGATCGCGTTTTAAGTCTATTTGCACGACAGAAGAATTCCGATTGTGACACTCGTGAAGGATGGTAAAAAACGCCCCAAAGCCAAACTATAATGATTTCAAAGCCCTCATAGATTGAAATTGAGTTTTCTTGCATAGTTTAAATGCTACTATATTTAAGTATGTTACTTGTGAGTACATCCATATTAATTTCCGAAACAAAAATATAATGATCTACAGCATGCTTTGTACAATTTCAACGAATCGGTATTTTCATCCGAATTAATTTTTCGGGGCACACTGCAAAAAATGAACTGTTGTTTTTACAGTATAATACTGGGAGTCGAGGTTTCAATTTAACACTGTAAAATGCACAGTAATAAACTGTAAAACAAGCAATTTTACAGTTTATTGCCATAAAATTAAGCAATATTATGCTGTAAAAGCAACAGTATAATACTGGCAGCCGAAGCTCCAGTTTAAAACTGTAAAATGCACGGTAATAAACTGTACAATTATCGATCTTACAGTTTTTATATTTTCACTATTAATTAAGTCGTGTTATGAAAACGGAGAAGAATCTCAAAATTGAAAAACAGAGTGATCGATGTTGCCACATATATTGGAGTTAATAACTTTAGGGAACAATTCATAAATTTCCTCTAAATTTTCCTGAAATTACATATTCAAAGGGGAAAAAAGAAAAAAACCTAGCGTTTGGCAAAACATTCAATAGAGCACCTATTGAAGGGGAATACAACTTTGATGTTTATCGAATTTCGGTAGTAAAATAAATTGAAATATTTTTTTTTTGTATCAGGCAAAGATACAACAACGTTATAGGCAAATTTAAACAATGGTTCAATAGAACGATGTGAATGGGTAAATAGATTCAACAAAAGAAAAAAAAGTTTAAACCATATTTATGGAATACAGGAGAAAATCAGAACAATCAGAATTATAAAAAACTTTATTGCAGTTTTAGGATTTTTTTATTCAAATAGATTACCGAACAATGGAAACTAATCCATCAATAACGCAAAAGAAATAAAGGGGTTGTTTCACATTGTCGATTCTATCCCTACATGGTTTTCCTTCTTCGTGCAAAATTCGAATTGTATTACTCAAATAAAAAAAATAATTTTGAGTAAATATGCACAAGTATTGTTCATGGTGCTTATGCAGAGATGGAAGAGCAAAAAGGTCGAAAGTGGAAAACAAGAACTCATGTATGATAAAAAATCACTTCCAAAAGTTGCTTAAAGTAATATGACTTTTTTTTATTACCTAAGAGCGTGAAATCAACAAATTCAATTCTATTTGAGTGTTATTTCTTTTGCCATTGTTCCTCGATAAAAATAAATGTCAACAATAAACTTTATTAACAAAATGCTTTGTTTCAGAAACCAGTCAACTTTTCAAGCGTACAAAAATGGTTTTTTAGCATCACATTATATGGCATAATTAGAATGAGAGTGACGTAAACCACTCTAACATAGTGTCGAGTAATTCAAAGTTTTGTAAAAAAAATCTGCAAAAAATCTGAATGGCGTGAATTTTAATTCCAATAAAAGGATTCGTATTTAAATATTCAAATTTTATGAAAAGTTAAAATATTTTTTCCTGGACTAACTTTAAATGATTTATAAAACTATCATTCAAAAATGTACGATGAATTTGCTGAAAGGAAGCCAAATGCTTGCCACGACTGCGTGAGTGAATGAAGTTCTCTTTAGCAGAAAACTCTAGCTGCCGGTCCAATCAGATATGCAGGTCCACAATGGAAATTGATTCATGTCACTGCCGTAATCACCTGAATAACAGTTTTGGTTAGTGAACAATTTTCGTGAACTCCTAGTGAGCAATATATTTTCGTATATTTTGGCGCAGTTGGTATATCTAATAGAGAAACTAAAAAGGAACTCCAATGCATGCTTTTTTTTTCTGTCTTCTTCCACTATCATTCTAATCCGTCCATGATTTTCGATAGAAACTAAAACGATTCAAATGAGAGCAATGCATTGAAACGCATATTATTTTCAGTAAAATCCTCTACTAAAAACTGCAAATATCAATCCGAAAATATTTTCTCCCAATCAGAAAACTTGACAATGGCTGGTTTCTGAAATAAAACGATTCAATCGTTGTCGTTTGGTACCATGCTTTTATTATGCTGATAAGAATTATTTTATATTTGAAAGCCCCACACTTGTGTGGCCTTTTAAGCAGTTAAGAATTACCAGAAGTAAGGATTCTTAATTGTGTTAAGTTAAACATTAAAGACAATTCCTAAACAGGACACACCTTTGACTCCGGACAATCAAAGAAATGGTGAATCGTATTAAAATTGGTACTTACTTGGTCAGGTGTGGACGAGTTGTCAGAACTGTGTCCTGTGGTGTCAGGATTCCCTCTACCACCTCCAACACCACTGTTGCCACCACCGGCACCACCACCACCGTTGCTGCTGTTGTTATTGTTGTCACCGAGATCGCCAGGTTTGCTGTCTCTCTCGTCAATGACGAGGTCGATAGGCATTTTACCCTTCAGACAGCTGATGTAGCGCTGACAGAAATTGTCGCACAGTTCATGCACCTAAAGGGGGGAAAAATCACAAATTTGTTACTTCATTTTAATATATTTATATATTTTTTTTAAGTTTCGTTTTATTAAAATTCTTGTGAAGCATTTTAGTTACTCTAAAGGAGAGCGCGAAAACAGTTGTCTGATGCATACAAAGGATGGGACTCGCACTCTTTTAAAGCTGCTACATGATTGCGATGGATTTTTTTTTTTTCCACAGAATAACGTTCTCATGGGAATAATATTCTCTATATAATGCAGTAATAAAGTAAAAATCGCCATTTTTGGACTTGCGCTAGTTTGACTCTGAGATACAGAAATTATATTAGCTGCAGACTTGTTTCATTGCTATTAATAATTCGAAGGATCTTGTACCAGGTAACAGGGATTCGAATTCTATATTATTCCAAGTTTTAGGAAGTTATTTCGACTTTTCATTTCAGGGATAAATAGACAAAGTAAAAATTACGAGAAAAGGGCTTTTATTTTGCCTACTAAATCCGGTAATTGGCATGCTTTCGAAACTAATCTTCACATTATTTTGTGCAGGCTAAAATTAAATCACTTTTTATTTTTTTAATAACGCAATGTAAAATATTGTCCATTATGAAAAAAAGTAATGCTTGACTTTTTTTTCCGCGCAAAACTCATTTTGCAGACCTAAAGCGACAACACCATAATGATAGTTCTGAAGACCCCATGAAAAATGACGTCATCGGGCAAAGGCCAGCTGGCAATTATTGTCTGACAGTGGAGGCTGCTTGTCACTACAAGTGCTTCTTCGTGACAGGACAGCGCCGGATGGAATGCAATAACGTCTCGGTCGATCTTATTTGACAAGTAGGGAATTCTATTCTGTCCTTTTGTAAACGCGAAGGTCTACGACCCTCTTACGGGATAAATGCACAGAATCGGGCAATTATCCAGAAAAGGAATTCGGGAAATTTTACCGAATTAAATTAATCGAATGCGTGGATGGCTGTCCAATAACGATGGTCAAGTCGTTTGCGAAAATATTTAGATTCCTCTTAATTGAATCGGAGGAAAGTGGTTGGTGAACGTTTTCGCGAAGAGAATTCTGCAATTGGGAGGGCAGACATTTCTGCTGCGGAGCAAAGTTGGATATTAATGATGATTTACTCATTTCATTGTTGGAAGTTTCAGTTTGAATCAATGAGTTCAAGCTTTGTAGTCCAAGCTTAGTCAAACTTTTTAATAATGCTCTTGTATGAAGGAAAGTATTAAGTACATTTTAATTCCAAGCGTTACTTCCCCGAAAAGAAAAAAAAAAAATGAGCAAAAACACGAAAAAGGAAAAATGCATCGTGAAACTATCGCTAGTATAGATAGAAAGACAAGTACAAACTAAATAAGTAATATTTCACAAAAAAAGAAAAAAAAAAAAACTTTGAAAGATAAGGCGTTGAAATGGAGAAACTACACAATTTCTCCATTGGTCTAAAAAAAAAAAAAAAAAAAAAAAAAAAAACTTTTGAAGGAGTATTTAGATTGGAACAGAAATTTTCTTGCTCAAAAAATCTCCTCCTGAATTTTCCAATATTTAAATTGTTTCATTTGAACAAATTTTGTCTATTTTTCAACATTTGGAAAACACTTAACGTGTTTACGGGGTAAATTTAGGCATACACTGATTTGAAACTGAATAGTGGATTTGTTTTTAATTTTTTCTAAGTCATTTTTTGAAGGGTAATAAAACTAGACCCTGCAGAGAAATTGAAATACATATAAACTCTGAACTAACAAGCAGATTTCTTAGATTTTTTTTTTTCAAAAGAGACATTGACATCAATTATTGGACAAAAGGTTATTTGATTCGGTTATTTTGAAGGCATTTTTTGAACAGTTCAGTAAGATCTTTCTGAACTGTCCTGAACAATCAAATTAGGTGCTATAGAAAAAATTGAAGTTGACATAACTCTTGAGCTGAAAGACAGTTGTGACTGAAATAAGCTTTACATGAAATAATTATGTGATACGTTCCCTGAATCATAAAAATGTGCTGTAACTCCCTTGGTAGAACAACAATCTTAATAATGCAAAATTTTAGGCGAAGAAATTTTGAAACATTGTTTTGCAAGGGATGGGGGGGGGGGGGGGATAGACGCTACATCTTGATTTCACAGCATACAGCGCAGTTTGCCAAAGCTCATAATTTCGTTCAAAATATGAAATTGCATTTGTTTTTCTTACGAAGATATATATTCTTACACATTGACTGAATTGAGTTAACTTCTCATGTGTTACGAGATGTGTCAAGAGAATGTTTAAAATTCGTGAAAATATAAATAAAATAGTTCTCATTGGTAATAAAATGGTTTTAGGTGGGGAAAAAAATCAATTTTGGCTGTTCACTGTTAAATATAAACTCGTTTTCCTAAATTATGTTTGAAGGTTTTAAGAAGCATATGTATATAATAAATAATTTTAGAACTTCTTTAAAGTGTACCTAAGCGTCGAAAAAGTACATTTAGAGAAAACTGCTGAAAACAATATCCCCCTCTGCATATTTCCTTACTGTTTCCGTTGTAATCCTTTTATTTTACGGCTTTCTGTTAACCGGAATACTCATAAAATATATTTTTTGGAAAGGAGAAAATCTCTTCTATTTTTTAAAATAAAAAAAAAAAAAAAATCGATTTTTTTAAAGGTTATTTTCGTTTTGGTCCCCTTAATAAAAGCAAAACATTTCTTTAGACCTCCTACAGCGTCAGCGTGAACATTTATAAAGAAAGAGAAAGAAAACACACCACGCATGAAATGTTAATATAGTCTGAGAAAAAGTTCAAGAGTAGTAAAAAAATCGAAGTGCATTTCAAACTTTAGACAGAAAAAAAAAAGGTTGTATAGGGTCAAGACTTAAAACGTAAGCCGCACAAAATTAGAGAAGGCAAATCAAAAGCAATAACTATAATCTGCTATCCCCACTCACCTGAAAGCATGTTTCTGTGACGCTTGGCTAAACACAGCCATGAAATTACTCTTATTTTACTTGTGAAACGCATTCAGTTCACGTTCGCATCTCTACAGATTTTATTTAGTTTTCATTTTGAGTTTCCCTGTCAAGCAAAGAATCTTTTGAAAAGAGTATTCAACGGGTACATTTGTTGGGTAAATGCCTGTGTGAATCGAATGTTGCTGAGAAGTGCTTTGCACTTATGTTCAGTGAATTCCAGCTTCTTGTTTTGAGTGTCAAAAATGAAGTAAAAAATGTCCAATTCAGCACCTTGTGTCGCTTCACTAAAAATATTTTCATATTTGCCGAAACGTTTGTTATAATATAAAAGAAAATGTTTATAGTTATCTCTTCAAAGAGTGCTAGTGTAATCTTCGTTGTTACTTTATCTTTTTTTAAAAATTCAAGTTCTTTGATGTGGCCGCTCTTTTGACGCTCACTTTTCTATTGACTTTGTAACAACTAAACTGAAAAGGCTTCGGTGCTTGTTTTCGAAGTTCCAAAACTTGATAGAATAGGAGATTTCATTATCGTAAGTCATCAATTCGAAGCTTTAAGATTCGCTTTAATAAACATCTTCGAAGTCCACTTTTTGAACTTTGGAAAATTATTATATTTTTTGATCTTTGTGAAAAAAAATCAAGTCATTTCATAAAAACTTATATTTAAAAATTCGTTTTCAAGTAAGATTTCGTTACAACTTTTACTGTTTATGTTTTTCTTTTTTTAAGGGCTCAACTCCAACTCCGCGGAAGCAATGGAGTTTGAGATTCGGGCTCGTTTTCAGTGATGAAATAAGTTTATTTCCTTATTTTAATTTGTAATTTAAAGTTTTTTTGTTATTTATATACATACGATCATCACACACATTTATCATAAAAATTTAATTTGCAAGCAATCTGCACTAGTATAATGAACAGAGTCATATATTTTATACTTCCATGGGGAAGACATTTCCACCTTTGACAGTTTTGACTTTTTCCCTTCAGACACGCGAATGTCGATGCATAGAAATTTACATCGGGACAGACAGACAGACAGCAAGCGAGACGCAAATCTGTGGAAGCAGAATGCCAAAAATAAATCAGACCTTATTCACGAAAGAAAGTGAACGAAAAAAAAACCGGTACCCTTAAGCACGTACACGCGGAGTCGTATGGAATACATTTAAAAGATAAGAAAGAAATTTCCGAGTGTAAAAAAATGTATTTTGCATATGAGAGCAGCCAGGACGAGACGAAACAGACAGAAAAGGCGTGGTTGCGGCTGTTTTGCATGCGAACGGGACCTAAACATCTTTTCTCCGCAAAAAAAGAAGAAAAAAAAAAAAATGCAGAGGAAAAACTTGCATTACAAAAGAAGAATCATTCACTCCTACCGCGATGGCTGCATAAACAGAGCGCCTAATTCAAAGCAGAAATAGAATCCATAAATCAAATGCTTTCACGATGGGCACAATGAGTAAGAAAAAGAACTCCGAAACATGTTCGGAAAAGAGGCAATGAATTTTATACACTGTTTCGTGGGTCTTCAGGGTAAAACGATATTTTCTTCTTCTGACATGCTGCGGCAATTTCGGAATAGTAACTAGTCGAACATTGTCACATTGTTTCAACATTGCTGCCAAAATGTTTCCGTGATTAAATTTTAAATTTATATATAATATACTTGAATATGTCAGGTTGCTTGGTTAAAATTAGGCATATTGATACTTTTACAACTATCGTATATTCAAAAACTCCATGTAAGAAGAGGTAGTCAATGTTAGGTTGAAGATTAACTGCCTAGAAAAATTATTATCTAGAGCAGGCAGACTCTGCCAATACATGCAAATTTTAAGAACCAACAACACCTACTTGCCGACTCCTACTACAGTGGACGCCGGTTAATTGAATCTGTGTTTTATTTAATCAGCTGCTTTAATGAATCTAGTTGCCGAAAACAGAACAATGTCGAGCTTTAGTGAAACCGCTTTATTGAATCGAAACTGTTTAGAGCAAACGTGTTTCATATAAGCGGTGGCCACTTCATGAGCCTGAACCAACTTCTGTCTTGCAATAGACCAGCCCCAAATAAGATATTAGCAAATTCGTTTTGGGATACCAAGACCATCATGAACTCCGTGTGACAAAGCCTCCCTTTCTCTCATTACAAATTAAAATACTGTCCTTTTGGTTTTGTATTTCTTTGCATTATTTTAAATTTTGTTCCTTTTTGTCGTGGCGTGGAGTCAGAACTGTTTGTGTTTAACTCCGAAATAAATCCATTCGAAGCATACAGTTTACAGCACTTCTGCAATATAAAAATCCACATCGGTAAAAAGCCGTATTAAATGGAACATATTATATATTTCTTTTACTGTTTCAATAAAATAACAGAAGCCTTTTTTTAATGGCCCTAAGTTTCACATATCTTATTTAAAAGGAAAACATCGAACATCTATCTTGAAATAATGAGTACATATTTTACAAAACTTGCTCTGCTAAAAGCCTTTAAAGGCACACAGAATAAATAAAACATAACTGCCATTGCTGCGATGAATGCTAGATGCGATGTAACTAAAAAATGCACAAAAGAGAAAAAAAAAAAAAAACATAGCAATGGAACCTTTTTAATATTTGAAACGCAAAAGCTAACTCGTAGACACACCCCTCCGGAATTTCAACTCGGTGGTATTCACATTGAATGAAAGGAATAAGAAAAAAACCAAAACAATAATAACGACAACGAATGTACTGCGTTTCTAATGAGTACCTGTCAGATTTTCGTTCTTCATCCAGAAGGCCCAACCCTATTTTTTTCTATGGGTATACTTTTTAGTGCCATTTCCATTACTATTATTTCCCGGACAGACGAATCGCGGATTAGACTGAGAAGTTGGAGCCCCCCCCCCCCCTCTCCTGCAAAGTGACGGTTGCTGGTTTGTGAATCCAGAACTGGATGTTAATTTTCACTGCTGTCAATCAGACGTCGAGGCAGCGGTGCAACCTCCTTCAAAGCCCAAAACAGCTGTAGCGGTGCATAAAACACGAATGGGGATGGAGATCATGGGCAGGAGAGGTGGAAGGGGCATTGGCGAGAATGGGTATGAATCAGAATGCATGTCAGAGGTCAGCTGATCTCGAACCTTGTTTGCTATCAACTACCACTTATTTTCAGACACTTTTTTTTTCTTTCCTCATTTTCGTCTACTTAAAAACTTGCTTTTCCTGGAGCTGTTTAACTCTTGAAGTTAACTCTCCTGATGAAGTACATTCTGTGTTAATTCAATAAAGAAATTAAGAAAGCTTTGAAATTATACCCCATGAAGTTATTCTATCAAGCTACTTTAATTTCAACAATCAATGAATTTTCAAGTTCTTACAACTTTTCCCGAGAAAATTGTAAATTATGCGGGTAAAAAAAAAAATCGAGAGCTCCAAAATACGAAAAAAAAAAGACCTGTGTCAAAAGTCGGGAGCCTGACGCCTCCCAAATTTTCAGGTTAGTGTCATTGAGTTGATTCATATGATTCTTTAAAATCACTACAGCCATTTTCACTACCGAGATGAACAAACAAAGTAAATATTACTGCCCAAAGAATTTTGTTTGTTGCATGAAATAAATATTTCCTCTTAACTTTGAAGTCCATCATACTCAAAATAACAATCTAATGAAACCTATAGAAATCTCAAAGAACACGTTGCAAACTCAAGCGAAAACACAAGGAGTCAAAAATAGCTATTAAAGTACATCTTTGGTGTTACAACAAATCGCTCAGTGGGAAAAAGATGTTTTCCAATTGATTGCTGAGGCACTCCCCGAGCAAACATTGAAAGAAAATGTTGTTCATTCTCGACGATTATATCGATGGTTGTTCGCCTGTAACTCAAACAATTCTTTTAATCGATTCTACAGGTTGCTGTAGCTACGTGTGAACAAGCAGTAAACAATAAACGCTATTTTTTTCATATGCGGGTGAGAAAGATTGGGCATTAATGAAAAACAATTGATTGAATTGAACAATGCATTTTGTTACTAAATATTAAATCGTTTTTACTAAGATGCATAGTGTACCGCTATCGTATTTTTAGTCGTACGCAAATAAAAGATAATAAGTAGTAAAATAAAATAGAAGAAGTATTGATTTGTGTTAGTAGAGTACAGTAGGCAAAAAATTATGTAATAAAGTGCACTAATTTAGTGAAATGTAATTTACAAGTGCTAATTTTCAAGTTATAAAAATCGATTATTGAATGCATACTACATATCTCAGAAAAGCCGCTCTAAGGAGATTTCTTTTTTAATAAATACTGCAATCAAGCATTATATTGTCGTAATATTTGTATTATAAAAATCAGAGGATTTTTATTTTGTTCGATTTTGTCCACTTTGTCCAACTCTCCCTTTTTTTCAAATTTCGTCCATTTTGTCAAATTTCTTCCGCCGTCCTGGACTTTTTACAAAACAGTGAACAAAATAGCAACCCTGCTTTAAGCCCACACCTGACTGTTTTTTTTATTATTATCATTATTTATGTATTTTTTTTAACATATTACTCAAAATCCGGTTTTGCAAAAAAAAAAAAAAAACAGATGTGGGAACGTGGGAATAAAGTTTAAAAAATCTCCAAGATAATTTTCTCATATCGAGGCTGCGATTTATTTTAAGAGAAAGAAATGGAGTATGAGCGCCGTGGAGAGTCCATTTGAAAGAATCGAATTTTCATTAAAAAAATATTATTAGTTTTTTAAAACATATTTTGAAATACCAGTTTTTGTGACAGTGATTGCGAAAGGATCATCTCAGAAGGTCAGCTACAGGAACATCAGAAAGTTTCCGTTTCAAAACGTTGCAATAATCACCAATAGGCATTCGGTGAACTCAATGAAGTCTTAGAAATTCATTTAGTCTTCAATCAGTGTCAAATATTTAAAAAGGAAGAACAATCCCAACACGGATCTGTCGACTTTGACGCAGTTATCTTCCTGCATTTCAGGGTAATAGTCTTGCTCAATTTTTATTACTTATTACTTTTGTCCCTCGCGGTCGATGTTTAAACGATTTCATTCTTTTCTTCTTCCTGAAGAAGTAAATATGGTCCTTTTATTCTGATAAGTAATGATTACTGTTTTAAGAATTGATCATCTAACTTGATACCTAACAAGAGCTATCGTTTAAAGAGAGGGGATGGGGAGTTCCCCCCCCCCCATGAGGGAGAATATTCTTCTAGTTAGGTATAATGAGCCAGAATTTTCTCCTGACAAGGGTTTGCATTAAAAATTTTGTGAACAAGATACATAAATAGTATTAGAAGGACAATAAAGAAATAAATAAAAAAGAAATAGTAGTAATACACTGGCGGAAAAAAAAAAATCCCAACACCAAGAAAACATTACTGTAGAGTAATGAAATTTGGGTAATGCAATTGTCCAGTTAACATGTTTAATTGATTGAATGTACAAGATCACTGGCTAATTTAAGCTCAAGAAAATGCTCTGCGAATGTAAAATTATGTTAATTTAATAGAGGGTGTAACCTCCAGAATTTTGAAATCAAGCCTGCAAGCGTGAATGCATTATGTCATACAGGTGCCGAATGTCCCTTTGTGGTATGGAGTGCCATGCTTGTTGCACTTGTTGTGTCAATACTAGGACCGTCATTGCTGAATGTGGATGATGCTCGAGGTGCCGTCCAATGATATTCCATACGTTATCAATTGGAGACAGATCTGGTGATTTTGCAGGTCATGGTAACATGTCAGCACTCTGTAGAGCACATTGCGTTACAGCAGTGATGTGAGGGTGAGCGTTATCCTGTTGGAAAACTCCCCCTTGAGTGCTACTCATGAAGGGCTGTACTACTGGTTAAATTACCAGATTGACAACAAAGTTTCAGTCAATGAGTTTGGGATAACCACAAGAGTGCCCTGGCTTTCGTAGGAAATTGCTCCAGAGACCATGACTCCAGGTGTGGGTCCCGTGTGTCTAGGCCGTAGACAGCTTGGATGCAGGCGGTCGCCTGGCCTCCTTCTGACCAATATACAGCCACCACTGGTACAAAGGCAGAATCTGTTTTCATCAAAAATTACAACAGACCTCCACTCCGACCTCCAGTGAGCACTGTCTTGACACCACTGCCGTCGGAAACGACAATGGTTTGCAGTCAATGGAATACCGGCTACAGGCTGCCTAGCTCGCAGATGTCCTTGAAGTAAACACTTTTTTACCGTACCTTGGGTCACAACGGTACCAACTGCAGCTCGAATGTCAGCCGCAGATTGAGTACGATGCGCCACAGCCGTACGCAAGATTCGGCGATCTTCCTTCTCAGACATGCCACGTGGCAGCTCGGAACTCGATCTTCTTGAGGTAGTACCATCCCTTGACCATAGCTTCCAATAATCATGCATGGTAGAAACATTCCCCCCAAGTCTTTCTGCAATATAGCGAAATGAAAATCCACCTTCTCGTAGCCAAATTGTACGACCTCGTTTAAACTCGGTGAGCTGTTGATAATGGCTTCTTCGTCTTCTTAAAGGCATTCCTGGCTATCATGAATGCAATTCGTCAAATTTCACGGAAAAATTACACTCACGAGCTTCACAACACGCTTTTAAAACAAGCCTTATTTGCATGTTCTGAGTAACGCCAGCTGCGCCACACTTATGCGCGGAGCGCGAAATTTCAATCGATGTCATCGTTCAGTTGTATAAACACGCCTACCAAATTTCGTTTATCTAACACAAGTCTTTCTTGGTGTTGGGATTTTTTTTTCCGCCAGTGTATATACATCAAAATGAAAAGACTGTTTTGAACACCATAAAAGTTTGACTAAAAAAGCTCCCATATGAGCACAAGTGGTACATTTTCAGTATATTATTTATATCATATGGCATGGGATGTTTTCATACTGTTAACCCATTTTTAAAAATAAAAGAGAAAAAAAAAATCTTACCTTTTCTAACTCTAGTAAATGAAACCTCAACACTTGAATTGCTTGTACCATCTAAAATAAAAAGCAGAATTTATTACTTGCATATCCTTAAAAACCTCTTTTAAAGACAATTATATGTTGTAAAAGTCTACATCTTGAAAGAGTATAAATAAAAAAAAGAAAAAAGAAAGAAAGAAAGAAAAGAAAAAAAGAAACAGAGCTAAGGTCTTACATTTCTTCAAAGATTTGCAGCTAAAGGATAAGGCTAGATTATTATGATTTTGAAAAAAAAGTCTCGAAATTTTTTTTGCACAAAAAGCAGGATCTCTCAATTGCGAAGTAAATCCAAATAAATACAGGAAAGAAACTGCTTTTTATAGTTTGAATAAAGCGACTAGATTATCGATAAAGACTGTTAGTAAACAAACTAAGGAAGTAACTAAGTGTTTACATCAGCTTTTTTATGTGATTAATTTTTTAAGGTTGAAGCATTAATTTTTTACATGATCAATTCACATTACTTTTTTGAAGAGGTAACCTAGTGAATCGAAATTAATACGTCCGAAAGAGAACTGCTACATCTAGAAATGCTCCAAGCAAATATAAATGAAGTAATAATGCTAGTAATTTTTGTCGAATAAAGTGATATAATTTCCATCCCTGTAACTGAATGCCACTTGCGCTTGTTTTGTAATTACACTTTACAAACAGCCCGGTTCGCAAAACAAATTCGCCTCATTGGGTGCACGAATGCAGAATTACAAGCAGTTTAAATAATAAGCACCTCGTAAATGATCTTGAGATCTACTACAACTGCACACACTCATTATCCGGCCATAATCGCACTTTTCCTCTAAAAAAAGAACAGGCTGCCGCCATGAGAATCGAGTAGAGTTGAGCGGTTCGCTTGCTTTCTCTTTCCGTGATGCTTAAAAGCAATATCCTCGGAAATGAAAACTCATCAGAAAGCGCAAATTATACTTTCAATTATCTATTTTTACTTCTCGCGCGAACCCAGAGGGCTTGTTTAATTAACAAATAGAAGCCTATACCCATCGTTTTACGGCACATTTCGTTAGCCGCTCCTCGGTTTCGAATACTTCTTTGTTCTTAATGTTTGGCGCGGGAAAACTGCTCAGGGAATTGGATAATTAAAAGGAAAGGCGGGACTTGTACCCACACGAAACATTACGCACAAGTTCCACAAACGAAACATGTGGTATGTTACAAGGCCCTATTAACCTTTTTATAGTATTGTTGTTTTATTAATTTTGGGCTTGGCACTTAATTACTCCTAGAACGTTTTTTCCAGTATTCTTAGAGATATACCAGTACTATTGCTTTCTTCTTTAAAAGTTTCTTTGAATCCACACTCGTTTCTATTTATTTATTTGAAGTAATTTTCTTCCACTTTCATACTTTGGTTTTAAGTAAAAACGAGTTTCTTTCCTTAACGGTTTTGGTTTGATATAACCGTGCAATTCAGCTCTTTTAATCTGCAATTGTATTTAATTTATTTTTAAAGAACTACATAAAAAATAAGTTTCCTTATTACTTGAAGGCTTGAAAGCTTCATATATTTCTTTCAAAAGAATGTGGATTGAGCGCTTCTGAATTTCATTTTTACCGCTTATTATTCCTTAAAGTGGGATTTTTAGTATCACTTTACAATGCACCTTAATTTGAAAGGTATAATACATTACTGGTACGCATTAGTCACTTCAGTTGTGCATACATATGTTATGGAATTACGCCACTTAAGCATCCGAACAATTTTAATTGATAATCGACTGATCAAAGAAAAATAGTATTTTGATTTTTAATGCATGTGCTGGGGTTTGCTACTTTTTTCAAACGCATCGTGTTTTATTGCATGGCTATTGTGAAGGGAAAATATTGAGTTTCCTCACTTCATACACTTAATTTCTGAAAAAAATGGAAGGCAAATAGAAATCTACTTTACAAAGCACAACAAGATCTACAATAACCTCGATACTAGGTTAAAAAGTCTCAAAACAAGTGCAAAATATTTCCATTAAAGTATGCAATCTGAAAATCACTTACAAATTTTGTCGTTTAGATTTAAAGGCTATCAAAAAAAAAAAAAGTAAACAAAAGCTTAAGCGCGGTTTAAATCGCGTCATAATTTGTGATAAAGGAATGTTTAAAAGTTTCAGTAAGAATTTCTAAAGGTTGCGACATCATGTTCGTACCCTTGGAGTGGTTCTAACGGTTTTTAAAAACAACTAAACTACAAATATTAGACAGTAACTTGGTTCTGGTAAACCAGCCAGACACTGTGTCACTTGAAAAAAAAATTACATTTTTATAAAATTCAAAATTTAATTGTTAGCTGCTTATTTATGCTGTGCATTTTCTGTACGATAAAACTGATATATATTTCACCCTAGTAGGGAAAATAGTTCGGTTTTCAAGTAATTTAAGTGTGTGCTTTACTTATTTTGGCTCACTTTATTTTGTTAAACTTCGTAAAAAAACTCTTAATTTCTTTTTTGAACCAATTTAGAGTTATTGATACTTATTCCTAGATACTCTTCAAGATCTCTGAAATTAATTTGTGTATTGCATTTTTAAATACAACAAAATATAATCATTTTTTACGGCAATCGTTCTTTTTAAGTTCATTTTGCAAGAGCATACGATTTTACAGCTTTAATTAAACGTATTTACTCCTCCTGTATTGATATCTGATTTAAGTTTAGTGCAGACGCAGAAAAAAAAGTCTGAGTATAGAATGCTAAAAATGTACTTGATGAAAAATAATATAATTTATATAACAAGAGGTAAGAACAACCTAACTTCATTTTGTAACTTCAATTAAATTTGATGACCGATCATAAGACTAGAGCAGCAGATTACTTATTATTATACATAAAAATGTACACTAAATTAAGGCAAATTCAGTTCAGAACGATGAGTCTGCAGGAGGATTTTAAAAGGCAACGCTTTAAGTGTCCATGTTGAAACTTAATGTATCGTTCTTAATTCAACGCAAAAAGGACCATAATGTAAAATATTTTGGTTGATTTGGTATCGAGAATGTAAAATGATAAAGTATGATATATTAACGTAATTCTCAGGAAATTTTGATGATATTTTATCATTTAAGATCTCAGTGTTTCAAATGTCATGCAGCTATATGAGACCTGACCAACTGATTTTTTCTCCAAATTAATCTCCAAAACGTTTGTAACCTTTACTTATTGACTTTTTGTTCATTACATTATTATATCATTTCGTAGAAAATAAGACTTTTAACCAATGTTTGAAATGTGTTGAATGCTGTTCTCAACATAAAATTTCGTCTGACCTATGTTCTGATGATGAATAATTGCTGCATATGTCAACTGAGAAACAATTTATGATGCAAAACATTAGTTGTACAAAAAACTGGTAACAGCCTAATTGAGTATCATGTAAAATTGGGAATTTAGTTTTTGATGTAATGGATACTCCAAAAATAAAACTAGGTCTTAAAATTCTAAGTCTTTGAGTAAACTAATTAGCTCTAATATTGTTGAAATGTAGAAAAATGTTTCGGCTTTCGAGTTGCCATCCCAGCTGAGTGTCCACAGCAAATATTTTCGATGGTCGAACAAGTCACAGCGTATTGTACAAAATGAAGTTAAACTGTCAGAGAGAAAGGTTACATTTATTTGTTTTTCTGGAAAGACAGTGGCTTGCATATCCACAACCACAACACAAAACAAATTCATACTTACAAGACTGTCTAATTCAGGGTTGGGGGAGTAATATGGTTTTTCTTGCCTAATCTGTAAAGTAACACAAAAAACGGACATAAGAAACACAGAGAAGAAGATCAAGACTTGATGTTGAATACTTACAAGAGTATCTAACTCGTCGTCTGATGAGTACTGAGGGTTTTCAGCCATTATCTGAAAGGGGAGGAGAGAGAGTAAAATACTCGCGACAGAAGAGATCTTACAGTGGTTCCCAACTACTTACATTTACCCACATACTGCCAAAGTTTACTCCTGCTGATTCCAGGTTATACGGGGAACAATTAAGCATGCAAGGGTGGCATCAATACAGAAAGAATTAGCGCTTTCCAATAGTATAGAACTTTCTAACGCACAAGAAATTTTCCGCCATAGTGAATAAATGGGAATACTTTACTAGGAAGCATGCAAGGATGGAACAGTGCAGTGCAATCTAATGAAATCGTGCACGTTATTACTTATACCTTTAAATAATAAAGTTTTAAAGAATAATATTTCCTCTGTTTTTCCCATGAGAAGATATTTTAGACCGAGAGCTTAGAAGTTCTTTGTACGTAAACTTTAATGAACATTCATAGATTTTGCAGAGTCAGAGTATGACCTAAAGAAGCCTGGGACGGACATTTTACTGCGCCCTCTCCCCATCTATACATTATTTTGACAGAAAATTTTTCTTGGAAAAAAAAGTCACAAAATAAAATTCTGAAAATGCTATGCAAATGTTTGGACCGGAGAAGGAACCACTTATTGCTCAAAAATAATTTCATACTGAAAAACAAATTGGGGGTCATTAAAATTAAAATCCTAACATACATTGTTCTGGTCAGTCTTATGATAGGGTTATTATTGTTACTTAATTAGTAGTAAAATGAAAACTTTTATGAAATAAGGGAATAAAATGAAATGATGGAATTGTGGAAGCTAGAGAAACCATGATACCGAAAAAAAAAAAAAAACTTGCATTTGGTCATTAAAGAAATAGCAAACCCAATTTAAATCTAAGAGTGAAGTTTATGCTGAAGTTGAGAACGAAAGTGTAAACAATTTATTCGTACCTTTCTTTAATAGCTATACTCTAAGCATTTGTACCTTTCATTCATAGCTATATTCTAAGCAAAGTGATACCAAATTTACACTCTTTGGGAACCACGTTAGAAAAGAATAAAGAAGAAAACGTAAACTCGAAGAAATCGAGTGATTTTTCTGCAAGCATTTCATTGATCCATATACACATGCCAGACAATATAATGTTATTAAATTTAAAGTTATGAACAGATCATCTTTTGGACACAATTATCAGTATTAAGTAGATGCATTGTTTACTAATAGTTTTGAATTCACTTTAAACACAGTGCAAAAAGGATTCCTAAATTATTGACTTAGAAAAAAAAAATGAGATATAGTGCACAGCTATGTAGAAATATGAAATAAAAATAAACAGCTAAAAGTTTTGAAAATCATTTATACCTGTTCTTTTATAACCTAGAGAAATAAGTAAAAAAAAAACATAACTTATTTCACACAAAAGTAGTGATTAGGGCTAACGTTCACCAACAGTTTGATTTTTCCAGATGCTTATCGAATTACTAGCGACAGAGAAATTGGAGCCTTTTTTAGAATTCAGTTGGTTTATATTACAAATTAATTATACAAATAGTTCAGAAGTTTGTTATTTTTGATATTAAGTTAACTATGATAATATTAATTTAAATATTCTTAAAAGTAAATTATTATGTTTTACACAGTAGTTTTAGTTTCTTATTGAGCGACCTATAATTATTCTTAACATTGTTACCTTATCGTTTAAAGCTTAATTTTTAAATCGTAGTTTCCTTTTCTGATACATATATAAAAAAAAATTAGAAAAAGCAGTTGTTTGACATCCAATGAAATGCTTCAGATAAAAGAAAAAAGCGAAAAGAAAGAGGCAGATAATTTGTATGGCTTTAAAATATTTTCCCAAAATACTCATTAGATAAATAAAAATTACAACCGTACTTGTTACATATGTTATATCATAAGTACTGCAAAAAACATTTGCTTACTTTTTACATTCGTGAAAAAAGCAAAAATTAAGCACTTTTGCAAGCAGCTTCATAGGTCACAGTTAATTTAATTTATTACTATAATACAATTGAAAATAAAAAAAGTAGATTGATATAAATATTGTGCCCCAGTTATTAATAGGTTCTTGAGCTTTGCTATACTTACCCTCATATCAAAATCTTCAATTTCAGAGCTTTTTATTTATTCCGAAGTCAAATTATAAACACTAGATAATTTTCCAGTATTATTACTCAGCATTGTTGAATAATATTTTTTTAAAAATCAAAATCAATATTCATAACGCAGATTTACGTCAAACAAATTAAACACATTATTTACTATTGCCAAGAACCTTCTTAATAATGGGGCTACTTTGCGAGACATGATCATGGATAACTGGTATTCATAGACCAGTACAATTTTTATATTTAAAGCACTTGAACCGTGCAACAATACATCTGCATGCATTTTAAAAACAGAAATACATAGTAGCATTTTAATCACAACAAGAATAAAATGCCAAATATGGAAATCTAAAACTCCTTTAGAATGATTACTTTGACTCAAAAAATACAAAAAATAAAAAATAAAAAAAAAAGGAAAGATTTCTCATTTCGAATCAATCATTAAATGAATAAAAATGCATCAACTATTCTAAATTATATATTTTCCACTGCAGACTTTTTTTTTTCTCATTTCTAGAAATTTTCTGTAGATGGGTACTGTTATGAAATCGTTCAACTTACTCGATAAATTTTACTCGATAGTAAAACTTTGTTTACTATTTATAGTAACTAATTGAAAGTAAAACTTTGTTTTACTATAAATTAGTATTGCTCTCTTAAAAATTAAAAAAAATTGCTCAAATGTACGTAATTTAAAGAAAAATATCCATTCTTAGAATTTTTCAAAACTAAAAATATATGTATGCAAGAAGTATTTTAAGAATTATCTGTAAAATATGAAGCCGACGATAATAATAGTTAAAAAATCCATGAGTAGAACGGACAGTGTACTATGCATAAAAATTACATCTTGACTACAAAATACAAGTGAATACTTTAAGTTCCTCAAAGAAAAATAAATTACCAAAATCAATCACGCGTTAACACAAAGATCAAACTCAGTCTCAGTTTTTAATGATTAATATTTTGATTATAGTTCACATATCAGATTCTAACAGAATTAGTTACAAGAACAGTAATTTTTTAACTGTTTTTGGCATAATCATCAGTTACCGGCTCTCACCCGCATAAAATAAAACGGCCTCAAAACAGTACACAGGAAAAACTTAACTTATCTTCGTTTCAGGAAGCATGTTTCTATTGCATTATTCGTAATACATTATATAAGAATTTATTAATTTACAAAATAGCTCCAGACTGCTATCACATATTTTACTTAAAAGTACCTTTATCTACTGTCTGAGCTTGTAACAAGATAAACAAATGAGATACAGCAGTTTTGTCATCTAAACTAATTAAGGGAAGGTCAATCTCATCATTGATCTTTTCGGATAAAACTCGCGGCCATTCTCAGATGGAGAGTCTAGCTTCGGCAACGGACATGTTTGAAAAAGAAAAGACCCAGGAACGTGATAAGCTTAAATAAGAGTCCCAATCGCATATGATGTATGGGATTCAAGGGAACAGGATTTAAGACGTCCTGGGGTTCTAGCAGGAAAATCAGGTCGTACTTATTCATGGGAGTCGCGTAGAAGGGCAAGTAGTTGAAAGTTGTGTTAAAAACGGCTGTTAACATGCGTCGTGGCAGCAAATATTTAAAAAAGTGAGCTTGGACTAATATTTTTCTTTGTCGAAAAACGCTGTTTCAAGGGTTTCTTTTTCAGGGACGATTTCTTTAAAAAAAAACCATGGGATTCCCTTAGCTAATAATATATGATTGCCAATTACGTGGACTTAGAAGCTTCTCATATTTAGGACAAATCTATTAGTGACAAAACTTAGGGACTGTTAACGTTTTAACTTTTTTTCAAATATAATCAAATATAGCTTTTAAATTAGCGGCATTTGTCCGTGGCATTTATGCTCCAATGTTTTCCTTTTGTAAAACGAAGTCAACATGTACATCATTTATACAATATGAGAAGTTACATCAAAATTGTAGAACGCACTTACCTATCGTAATTTTATAAATTTTTTACTTGTGTTCATGTTTTCCACATAATGTAGGGACAAAATTTATATTTCAGCCAGTAACACTATGCCTATATTCGAAAAAAAAAAAAAAAAAAAACGCTCATAACTGAGAAAATTACGATTATTTTTCTTTTCGTTTTTTTCTTTTTTGTCGTCCGCACGTTTGATGAAAAGGGTTCTCATTTTTTCGAGTTTTGTTGATTTAAAGAAAGCAACTAACAACACTAGATTTATGGTATCGGTTATTGAGACTAAGAAGTCAATCTTGCCAATGCCTTAAATCAAAGCCAAGGTAATTGATTACTAAAGTAGTTGATATAACAAATAAATAGTTCTTAAGTATAGGTAAACTGTCAATAGTGGTTTCCTCAAAATTCGGATCCAATGAGTTACATTCACAAATCAAAGTCGCTTGCCAATAGAGAAGCAGAATTTCAAGACAGTTGAAGAAGAAAACTACAGCAAAAGCAAACTTCTTTTTAAAGGATTCTTTAAGGCATTCTAATACGCACGAGTGTGAATACCTGCTTAATGATCGCTTGTTTATAAAACTAATACCTTTCTACACCTTGATTGATAACTTAATGGTTTCGATAATAATAGTTCAAAAATGTGGCCATCAAACTGAATGTGAATGCATTATTTGCAATAATGTGAAAGACTTTGAATATATTATGCCCACAATTATGAACTAAAAAAAATATAAAGACCATACAACTAAGACTTAAGCCTATATCATGCTCGAATTACTTTTAATAAGCTTGTTCAAGTAAGCTGTAATTTTCCAGTGTTGTTTTCTACCTCAAATCATTACCACGCTATCAACTGGTCATTCAAAGCAAGAAAATACGCGAAATTAAGCAGTCACATCTATTAATAGAGCTCTGTGTTAAGGTTATAATATCCATTATGCGTCATTCACATGAAAAAGGACAACGTTATCGCGCTACCTAATCTCACTCATCTACATAAATCTCAACCATGGAATTGCTACTGGGCGTTCTAAAACGGATTGTTCGAATCATTAGAACGAACGTGTCGCGTGAGGTGGCTCTTTTCCATGAAACATTCATTAATATTCGCAGAAAGCATTATTTTGCACCAAAGGCAAGATAAAAACGTCAGTCGTAGGAAGCTAGTATCGAACTGTTTCCCTGTGTATTATCTAACTACACAAAATTGATTCAAGAAGCAGTTATCACGCGTTGAAAAGGGGGGTATAATAATTAATGAGCGTTCATAATACCCAACCATGCCTGTTATTGCCGGTTTTTTGACTGAACAGGTGTCGCTGATGTCTTTCATGCAGGGAGGGACACATTAACTGCAGAGGTATAATGAGATTTTTGTGCTTCAAAAAGCATTCATTTTCTCAAAATCAATTAACTGCACTGTGTGCCAATTGCTGAAGTGAAGGGATCAGATAAAATATAGTGATAAATTAGAGAACATATTAAAGCTAGACACATACACACGCACACACACTATGTGTATCACATTAGTTTGTAGAGAGGGGATTTTTACAATAAAGATAGGATAGCCTTACGTAATAGTTCAGTTAATCACAGGGCGATTCAGGGGAAATGAAAGTATCAACTTTTACACAAAATACCCTGCACAGATTTCAAATACCCCAGATAGTTGGTTCATACACTGCAAAGAACGAAGTGTTGTTTTTCCAGTTTAATACTGGCAGCCGACGTTCCAATTTGAAACTAAAATGCACAGTAACAAACTGCAAAACTAGCAATTTTACAGTTTCTCACTTTAAAGTTAGCAGTTTTGCAGTTTATTGCCGTAAAATTTAGCTGTATTATATTGCAAAAACAACATTATAATACTGGCAGCAGAGGTTCCAGTTTAAAACTGCAAAATGCATGGTAATAAACTGTTAAATTAGCAATTTTACAGTTTATTACTGTAATATTAGCGATTTTCCAGTTTAGTACTGTAAAAGTAGAAATTTTAGTTTATTACTGCAAAATTAGCAATTTTTACAGTTCATTACTATAAAATTAGCAGTATTATACTGTAAAAACAATATCAATTTTTTACAGTGTATAAATATTTTTTTAAAGCTTTAATGTGATTATCGATTTTTATAGTCGGATCCATTTTTTTATAATGACTTTGAAAATCAAAGAGATATTCCATTATGTCACAATTCAAATATACATCTATTTTTTCATATTTAAAGTGTAACGTATCCTATTATATTATATATTAAATATGAAAAAATCGTTCCAATATTTAAGAGCTTGAAAATGCTTATTCCATCTCGATTTTGCTTCGAATAATTATTCACAATCATTTCACTAAAATTCACTTCCAAAGAGTTTCCTCCACTTTTCTCCGAAATATCGTCTGCTATTTCTGCACATGTTTAATCGAAACCTCCTTCCCGCGTTATGCACCCGAGTCACGAATACCCATACTTAGGCACGCCACACCAGACGACAAAAATGAACCAACACGCAAACTCTCACACCACAATCCTTCGCTCAGTTTGTCCTCTCATTTTTTTATTAAAATAAAACACAATAATAGTAATAATAAAAACAGAATTCAAATTTACGAGTCTAGGGAACGGTCGGTCGCCAAAAAGCTACCCGTTTTGTCCCCCTACAGCATGAATATGGCAATAAATTTGGCGACCATCCTTGTGTGCAAGGAAGGAACGGTTGGACAGACAAGTGAATGCTGCGGCTATAAATTCGTCCCGTCTAATGTTGTCATCATAAATAAAAAATATTTGTCCTATATGGATTCCAAATCCAGATCGGTGTATCGAGCATTGTTTGTGAACCTCGTTGCCGTGTTTTCGGTTTAGGGTGCGGTCCGCTTTAAATAATCTTTTCACTATCAGTAATCTTGTATACACGGTGCACGTAATTTCACATTTGTCTCTTTTTAGCTTTCATTCAAAGCACGTTATTATTTTATCTGAAATGAGATGGAATTCTTAATTCATTTCCTTTCCTTATTTTGAATTCTCAATCTTGTCGTTCAGTTCTCTTGTTGCGAAAAGAAGCTGAGGGTAGAATTTAAATTTTATTGCCAAAAAAAAAAAAAAAAAAAACGATAAGTTACGCACCGAATACAGCTTTAATAAAAAGTTACTTAATACTCGCCAAAAACTTTATGGATTTTTATTTTTTCAGAAGTTATTTAGAACCATAGTAGATTTATGAAATGCTTTGAAAAGACAACCGTTTTACACCGTTTTGACACCGTTTATTCTAAAAGCCTGAAATTTTTTATTCTTTAAATTGTTAAAAATCAAAGATGACATCACCTTCTTCGGAGAAAAAAGTTGTCGACATTTATGATATGATAAATCCTCTACTGCACTATACCCTCTCGTCATGCAGCCCTTTAGTAGATTTGGCAATGGCAAGGCGAGACCGAATTTGGTTATTGTAGCAATCTATTTCATTCCCTCCTCGTATATTATGGTTGCACATGCGTGTCTCTGAGAGCGTAAAATGATTAACTAATTAACAAATTAGCTTCTCAAACATTAACACTTTGCTTCTCAATACATCAATATTTCCCTAACTTGGAAGAAATTTCTAACTACGTTTATCTGGGAAGCATTTGCTCAACTTAGTCACTTCACAGATTTCAAAAAAGCACGAGATAGTTTTTCACTATCAGATTCAAAAAAAAAAAAATAAATAAATAAATAAAATAAAAATGAATATTTAAGTTTAAGACTTAAAATAAATGTTCAAGCAGAAACGAAATCTTCGAAAACTAACCAGGATTTCAGCGGGAACAGAACAAAACTACCCAAAGGGCAAAGCTTCCCAAGTAAGCATTCGAGTAACGCGAGCCCTAATAGGCATCACAAAAGCATCATTTAGCGAAGCAAGAAGGATATGGCCTTTAAATAGGCCTTCCCTTTCCTTTAAATGAAAGTTCATCTCGCGCCCACCCTCTTTTTATAGCTCCCTGTATTTACTCCAGTCGCCTTCTTTTGCCATTCCGGTAGTAATCTCCAAGAGTAGGTATTAAGCTGTTTACTACCGGGGTTCCAGCACCTCTCCAGTATGGGCCCCGGGGACAGCGGTCAAGCACTGTTGTTTGACCAAACATTGCTTCCCCTGTTCCTTGCTGCTTCCCTTTATGGAAGGGAGGTTTTGCAGCCTGTAGATTGCCGAGGTTTCTGCTGCTCTTTTTTTTCTTGCAGCCGGTTCTCGATTCAGTTGGGATCAAATACGTGGCTTTCGAGGACAACGACTTGCAAAGCACATAAACGCGAGATGATAAACATAAAGCCCTGAATACTACGTAGTATTCAGGGTTCTAGGTAAACATTCAGGAGAATTTTCCTTACAAAACTTTTATTTGTGGGTGTAGGAGACTTTTTTGGAAAAATTGATCTTTTTGATGGTTAGTTAAGTTAGATATTCATTTATTCTTTCAAAACCTTGACTCTTAAAAACACTTTATTTTCTATGTTTCGATGGAACAGGCCCGTCATTTCGAATTTTTCCAGGGGGCGGGGGTACTAGGGGTGTATAAACAACGTAAATTTTGCCAAAACATTGCAAAAACTATGCTTACTTAATTTAATTCCCCGAAAAGGGGGGGAGAGGGCTGCAGTGGAATAACCAAGATATTCAATTCATTTACCTCATTTTTCTCTAATATTTTCGAGTTCTATTTCCGTTACAAAATTTACTCGTCTATTAATTTGTTTCATGGAAGAACAAAATCAGTCACGAATTCAACTACCCCCCCCCCCGAAACTCTTTACATACAAGCATGTGCATTTATTTTCCGATTGCTTAGAGTTGGATATGCGTGGGAATTTTGTTTGCCAGTATGTATGTTGTAGTGAAAGACAGTAATTGGAGATCATCCACTTTTACTCATGAATCACCGCAAATATTAGGCCTTCCACCGGTGTCTTTAGTATGTAATTCATAGGATAATGCCTCCATTTAACAGATTTCAGATTTTTACTGTACAAGGGTACATTTAATACTAGGGCACATTTTAATTAGAGAAGATTCGAAAATTCTTAGATTCGGAATTCTTAGAAAAATAGAAATGACTAAAAAACATTGTTTGAATGACAATTAACTGCTTTCTAAAAAAAGGGGGGGGGGAATCAGCAAAACATTATACTAGGAGCTTCTAAAATTATCGAATACACTGAAAGGGAGGGGGGAGGGAGGAAGAATCTTCGACAAGTGTTTATAGTAGTTGACATAGGATGCATATTTTTAAACATTTGCTAGGGTCCAGTTTCAAAATACCATTCAACTACAGATGATTTTTTATAGAAATTTTAACAAACATTTTGATTGTAGGAAAATAAATCATCGGTAACGTAATTAAAATAGCTAAACTCATAAAACTATTGCGTACACACTGCTCCACGGCTAAATTATTCTATTCCAGTAGCAAGCAGATTTTACGATCTTCGCTGAACTTCCCAATGCCTGATGGGTAAGACTAATTTGAAAGAGAGGTTTTAAAACTTAAAATCATCTTGACCATTCAGAAAGCATCTCAAGAAGAGTTAAAAATTAATTAAGAGCTCCTCTGCATTTAATCATCGCATTATGCAGGTGAAGTTACAAGGAACGTATCCATTTCACAGCGCTAAAAGGGTAGCTCGTTTTCATCAAGAGCTCGTTCATTAAGATCTTAATGGGCCAACGCGCAAAGAATAGCTGAGACTTTATTGCCCCCAGAATGTAAATACGCGCTGATTCGCGCCTTGAATATTCAATTTTAAGCGAGCCGATTATTTGAATGAATCTGAAAGCAGCTATATCGCGATGTGGGCTGATCCTGAAGAGCTCAACTGAGGCACGCGGTGCACATAATTATGAGTTGAGTCATGCCAAGAATTGCGCCCCACCCGCAAATATCACTGTTGGTGTACGCAGAGTGCTCTTCGTATGAAGCCTTATTAATTAATAAAACATAATTTACAGAGATATGTATTTCATCTTTATTAGAGTCAAAATTTTAAACTATCGGTGACATGCATACAGTAAACTCTCGATTATCCGCGGGGTGGATTATCCGCGAGGGTCTCGGGAAAGAAGCAAACACTACTAACCGATTTTTTTTCGAAAAAGCACGAATTTAAATTTTTTTTTTTTTTTAAACATTTCTTACTCAAGAGTGCGGTATACTT
The DNA here is from genome assembly GCA_038373865.1 of Uloborus plumipes. Lineage (NCBI taxonomy): Eukaryota > Metazoa > Arthropoda > Arachnida > Araneae > Uloboridae > Uloborus > Uloborus plumipes. Next base: position 70,617 of record JAXGGA010002648.1, read on the forward strand.
CATTCAATAAAATATTTTACCTGAGCGTTGCTGTAAGTACCACTTCTTTTTCATTTTATATGCTTGAGAACCTCGAATACAAATAATTTTTTGTGCTGTACCTATCGTCACTGTTTGTACATATCATGTTTTAAGTGGGATGCAATTACTTTTAAGCAAAAGACGTTTTTTACCTTCTTTACCCCTCATTTTATGATTTTTTCGGATTATCCGCAATTTTCGTAATCCCCGATACCCACGCCAACCAATTCCGCGGATTATCGGGAGTGTACTATATGTCTTTTGGCACAATAATTTATAATGGACATTCATTGTTTAATGCTATAAGTCACTCTTGCCATATTTTCACTTCTTTCTCTTTATTTTTAGTCTTATTAAAGAAAAAATCTTCAGCATTTTTTCTGGCCGGCATTACTTCTGTCTAAACAGTCCCCGTTTGCGAAATTTCTTAACGGACAAAGCTTGATAAAAGAGTCATGATGTCATTTCGAAGCGGCCGGCATGATTCCGTGAGGCTGCCGGAAAAAGTCTCTCATACAGTCAGAACACTCAAAGTGCGGTTATACAAAATTCAAAATGCTTACTCTTACACTTTAACAACTATAAGAAATCTTTTCATAATGTCTTGATTTTAAATAATATGAGCGATTCGCTTGATGTTTACACTTTCTAAACAAACATTCGTTGTCTAAAAGAAATCACTGAATGTTTAGACAACATAAAAATAAGGTTACGCATGAAAATTGAGTCATTAATTTATGTTTAGGTTTGGCGAATTCTAAATAGGTTATTGACCGTTACGCAATGCTAAGAAATCTGTTCTTTATACTTCGCCATTTCCAATAGCTATCCGTTCCATATTAACAATTTCTAAACAAACATTCGTCGTCTAAAGGAAGTTATTCTTTGTTTATATAGCATCTAAGCAAGACAATGGACAATACTTCAAATCATTTTGTACTTACAGCGTTGGATTTATAGAATTACATGCAGCGTAAATAACTCTCATTTATTATTTCTCAATTCGTACATTTTTTTTTAAATAAGTTCCAGTTGCAAATGTTCAAAAACAATTTAGTTGAAAGTTTCTAAACAAATAGCTACAACCTTAATACCGATTTTAGAGTTTCATATATTGATATTATAACATGAAAAAAAGAAAAAGAAAGAAAAGACTGCTGAAAGAAGATTGAATATTGTCAGAAATTGAACTCTCAAATCAAATTTGAATCCCTTCTCACATTTATTATTATTATCATTGAATTATTAATACAGTGGATGCAGGTAAATTGAATGAGTGGTTAATTGAATCAGCCACTTTAATGAATCATATCACCAATATCAGAACAATACATCGCTTTATTGAATTAGTAGCTGTATTCAGTCAAAACTGTTCAGAACAGACGTGATACCTATAAGGTGCGGCCACTGTATTAATTGATATTTTCAAATCTAATTCTTCTGTTAAAAAATGCAGAACTTATAGTTTAACCAAAGTAAATATTCAAAATCAATAATTCTCAAGAGAAAGAAACCAGGTCAAAGCTTTTTTTCTTAGTTGGAAATTTTGTGAAAAGAACGTAAAAATACGAAAAATAATTGCACACTAACATAATTCTTAAAAAATAATTCGCATTTGATATTTATTTTTAATATATTTGAAATTATGTCGTTTATTTATAATTAAATGTGTTTGTGATTTTTGTAATGGATACTAAGTTTTACTTCTTTTGGGGAAAAGTAAGGTGAACATTTGATTGAAGTTTGCATTTTTCTAAATTTATATCAATGATAAATTAAACAAAAAAAAAAAAAAAAAAAATTACCAAGTGAAATAATGATTCCACTCGTTTTTATTTTCACGTGAGCTCGAACTTCAAGGGCTCGCTTTCGCTTTCCTTCATGCCTGAACTGACATACTTCAAAGGAACATATATCTCCCTCAGCACATTCTAAGAACGTAGTCCTTTTAACAGCTGTTTCAAACGATTTCAACTCTGAAATTGCTTCTAAAATGCCAATGAGCAAAATCCAATTACAAACCTCAATATTTCGCACAAAGTCAATACGGATTTGCTCTTTTATTGAGCATTAAGCTTAATAAAAAGTCAATAAACCGTCGTCTGAAGAAATGAGTTACCCAACTCAAACTTCGGAGGATGTGTGTAGAAACATCTGCTTGTATATAAATAGCTAGCACGTCCTCTTTTTAGGTAGAGACGACATGCAAAGGTTTTCCACAAAGGCGAAAAAATAACGTTCCGTTGTTTTTCAGGCGATTTCTGCTCGTAACTAAATGCGGATACATATTGTGCCCAGGCAAAAGAGGTGACAACTAAAAGATGAAGAAAAAAAAAAAAAAAAAACAGCATGTGAGAATATCAGAGTTTTATTCAATGCCACTTTTTTTTTTTAAACTGATTTATCCTCAAATTCTACAACAAGCACAAAACATTTATGATGTTTTGTTAAATGGTTGGCTTTTGTAGACAAAATTAAATAGTGTCACTATTGTTTATTTCTTTCATACTTCAACACACACCAGCTACGTGAGCTAATTTTGTGAGAGTTTTGGGCAAAAAGAGTATTAAATTTACATTTTAAACCAATAATTTTGTTTCCTCAACTTTTGAGTTGTGTCACTTCTGCTGCTTGGGTGGGATGTGGGATGCATGTTACCTTAACTAAATGATATCGGATAGGGAATTAAGATTTTGATAAATTTCCGTGATAAACAACGATGTTCAAACAACGTAAGTAGGTAAACTATCTTTTGTACAAGTTTTTGTGTTTTTAAAAAACCCTAAAGATGACCCAAACAAATAGTTTCTAAAGCCGCTATCTTTAAATAAAACAAATATTTAAACAATTATTAACTTTCAAAAATATTTTAGAATCAGTTTTTCGTTCTTTGTAATAAAGAAAAACTTATTCCAAATCATTAGTTCGTAAAGCTGAAATTTTTAGATAAAACAAATATTTCAAGTGCTTTTAAAAATGTTCTAAATGCTTATTTGTTCAACTTTTTGTTCAGCGCTGTACATAAGTCTTTCTTTCTTCATGGAAAGTAAAAACTTATTCTAAATTATCAATTCCTAAAACTGACCTCTTTAAATGAAATGGTCATTTAAAGCATTATCTCCTTTATAAAATAATTTATAATGATTTTATACTTATTACAAGAGAGAAAAACTTGCTGTTTTTTTTTTTTCAATTTTTAATTATTAGTAAACATAAAAAATTTAATTGTTGCTATTATTACTATTATAAATTAAAAAAACTGAATATTCCCTTTTTAAAAGCACCGTTCCATTGAAATATGTGTTCAAACTTAGATAGAAATCAATATCAATTAAATTGGGAGCCAAAGTAACCATTCAAACAACGATAAGAATAAAGAACTAAATAAATACAGTAATATAATAGTGAAAGTATAGAATAATAAAAAATACACAACAATGCAAACAACTGGCGGGGCTTACTTGTTTGGCGAAGACATTAATGTCTTCGTTGAAAGATTCTGAGGAGCAGACATCACCCCCAGCGATTCCGGGCTCCCTGGGTGTACACGTGGCCAGTTCACATTTTTCAAAGATGAGAGCCAGTAGAGGGAACAGGGGATGCCTGATGGAATGGAAAGAAAACATACGTCACAATGTGAGCACATCCAGGAATGTTTGTCTCTTCAATTGAGTGAAATTACGCATACACACGGTAAACAGAATGCCCGTTGAATTATTCATTGACAGGCAAGCGTGATTCCTGTGCTTTTGAGGATGCGGACAACTTTTTATTAGACTAATATAAAAATCATTAATTCAAAAATGGAAAGTGCTTTGAAAAGTGGTTGGTTTGGGAAATGTGAATTTAAGCTATTGTAAGGAGAACGAAAGTGTATAAGCCTCTAAGTAAAGGCAGATTGGTACTGTGGATATTGTCAAATGAATGCAGCATTATAGTAGTAAAAAAGAAAAAGCAGTTCGAGCATCATTAGGAGTGTTTTATTCTCACCTAAAAATTGTGTTTAAATCTCAGTGACCGAGAACAATAAACTAGCAAAGAAGAAAGATTACACTGCGATGTAAAAGTTCAGACAAATGGCAAATATGTGAATAAAAAGAAAACTATTCAACGAAATGCTTTCAAATTTCTACTGCAGGTACACAATATGGTCCCAAATACGTGTCTGGAGTTCTTAAAACTAAAACTGGAATCAAATTTTGGATATTACAAAAGACATTTTTTTTACATTGTTGCAAAAGTTTAGACAATAGTCAGACTTTATGCAAATATCCCTTGAAATGTGATTGGTGGAGGAAGTTCGGGACTTTATTATTCATGCATAAAGTGCAGATTGTTGAATAAATAATCAAAATCTCAAAAGCTCTATAGTTCTCATGTAAAGAAGATGAGAAAGTTTGGAAGCCGAAATTTGAAAATGAACTTACTTTATTAATTTTTTGTCTTTTAAATCGGCTCTAGTATGGTAGTACGTTGTTTTTTACTTTGTAGAGAGCAAATTCAGACATGCGTATCGATCAAAAGACCAAGAAAAAATATATTCCTTAAATATGAAGGAATTGGAAAAACATCTCAGACTGACGATTCGCCCTTTAATCCTACAAAACTTCAACTTGGGTCAAAAACAGCAAGTGACAGCATAAGTAGATGAACAATTGAATCGGAATGCAGAAAAAAAACAAAGAATTGTGCCTGATCCTTTTTGGACAGAGTGTAGCAAATTAGCCAGATTTTAATGTGAAAAGCAGCATATGTATCATCGTGACTAAAAAATGAATGGTACTTTCTTTGATAAAAATTATTAAAATTGGGAGGGCCTAGATGGATTATAATTCTTTTCGCGGGACTTGAGAAATATCCAATGATCATATGCTGTGCTGCTTTTACCAATAAAATCTGGCTTATTTGGGAGACTCTGTCCGAACAGGCTCAAGCACAATTCTTTGCTTTTTTTTATGCATTCCGATTCAGTTGTTCATCTACTTATGCTGTCACATGCTGTTTTCGACCCAAGTTGAAGTTTTGTAGGATTAAGGGGCGAATCGTCAGTCTGAGCCGTTTTTTCAATTCCTTCATCCTTAAGAAATATAATTTTTCTTGGACTTTTTGATCAATACGCATGTCTGAATTTGCTCTCCACAAAGTAAAAAACAATGTACTACCATACTAGAGCCGATTTAAAAGACAAAAAAATAATAAAGTAGGTTTATTTTCAAATTTCGGCTTCCAAACTTTCTCATCTTCTTTTCACGAGAACTAAAGAGCTTTTGAGATTTTGATTATTTATTCAGCAATTTCTGCTCTTTATAAATGAATAATACAGTCTCGTATTTGATCCACCAATCACATTTCAAGGGATATTTGCATAAAATCTGAATATTGTCTAAACTTTTGCAACAATGTAAAAAAATGTCTTTTGTAATATCCAAAATTTGATTCCAGTTCTAGTTTTAAGAACTCCAGACACGTATTTGGGACCATATTGTGTACCTGCAGTAGAAATTTGAAAGCATTTCGTTGAATAGTTTTCTTTTTATTCACATATTTGCCATTTGTCTAAACTTTTGCATCGCAGTGTATTATGTACGTATGTGTGAATAGCTAAAGACAGAAATAGAAAGAGAGAGAAATTGTGATAGAGAACAATAAACTAATAAAGAAGAAAGATTATTATGTACGTATGTGTGAATAGCTAAAGAGAGAAATAGAGAGAGAGAGAAATTGTGACAGAGAACAATAAATTAATAAAGAAGAAAGATTATTATGTACGTATGTGTGAATAGCTAAAGAGAGAAATGGAGAGAGAGAGAGAGAAATTGTGACAAAGAACAATAAACTAATAAAGAAGAAAGATTATTATGTACGTATGTGTGAATAGCTAAAGAGAGAGAGAGAGAGAAATAGAGAGAGAGAGAAATAGAAAGAGAGAGAGAAATTGCATTTTGTACTATATTTTTAACAGAGGATTTAATAATGATAATAAATTTATATACATTTCAGAAAACGTAATAAAATTAATGATATTAATTTTGTTATTTTAATGCTTTTATAAATAGGGTGGGAGTGTGGGGCAAAGTGAGATGGTGAGACATTTTAATAGTTTGCAGCATCCATCATCTAGCAAGAGTTTTACTTTGTTCTTAAACATGTGATACATTAAAGTCAAGTAGATCTAAGTACATAATCTTACAAGTCATTTAAAAAATTATATGCATATATTTTAATATTTTGCGGTTTTTGAATTTTTTTTCCCACAAAGATAAAGTTTTCGTAAATAATATTTAAATAAGAACTGAGATCTACTGAAGAGTCCATTAAAATACTTTAGTTAATATTAGGAATATTTTAATTTTAAATGTTTAATAAAATTTGTCAAGTGCTCATGGGCAAAATGAATGGAGCTCATTTCGCTTACTTATTCACGCATTAATTTAATCATTAGTTCATTTACACTAGTGCGTGAATTAATTCACTTTTTTGACTATTCATTTGCTTATTTTCTAACTAATTAGCTATTTTATTCGGTAACTTTTTTATGTATAACTTAATTCTGAATTTATTCGTTTAATCTTTAATCATTTATCCATTCACTCGCTAAATGTATTCTTGAATTTTATGGACATATTTTTAATAATCTAATAGAACAAATTTTATTAGCAAACATTTTAGTTCTCTTATTACCCCTTGTATGGAGTCTAGTAAAAATTTTCCATTTTTTGAAGACACAAAATTAACTGCCAAAAACGAAAAACTAAAATGCTGCAGAGCTCACAAAACTTGCTTCTTTCACATGAAGTTTAAACTAGTAAGTTTAACAAATCTCAGAAGCAGAACCAGGAGCAAAGATTGAAAATTCGTTAAAAAGCTTTGTTTAGATTAACTACGAGCTTTTTGTTGCTTAAAAAAGTTTGATTAGAAAAGAAACCAAAAGTTTCCATCCATGAGAAATGGAAACAGATAAAAATTTTAAATCATTGCTCTCTCTCTGATCGTATCGTCTGCAAATATTAAATTGCATGAAAAGTATTAAAGTAAAATAAAATTAAAATTAAAAAAACATAATAAAAGCCTTGCAAACAGTTAAAAATAAGTTTCCTTAAAATTTTATTTAAAAAGGTTTTATTCGAGTTCTATAGAACTTGAAAATTCACATTTTACCAATGCGTCAGCATAAATGCTGCAATTTTAGAAAATAAATGACGAATATGACTAAGTATTCTCTTTTACAGCAGTAACTCCAGAAAACAAAGCCAAAAACAACAAAATTTTCAATATCTTATACACCTGCTTGAATGAAACAAAGAATGATTTTGATCTTTCAAGCGAAAGACTTTCGGTCTCACAAGATGAAATAAATAACTCCACAAAACCTTATCTCATCTCTTTTTACAGATAACGGTAACTTCTCTGTATAGCTAAAATATTTCGGAAATGCGTAGGCGAAGCGATAAGGGAATCGGTGATATGTTTTAACTATTGATTTTTTTTGTTTGGATAAGGAGGAGTAAAAAATGATGAGAGAAGGTCTGATATTAAGTTATGTGAAAAGATAATATCATATGGGTGTAAAAATTTCATGATTATATTATGCGGGCTATCCGAAGGGGGCAGTTGCCACCCATAGTTGGGTTGTACTGAACTAGAAATGGAAAAATTGGTTGCCAGATAGTCTTAATTACTAAAATGTACCTTCTTGAGGAAACGAAAACATTTCATAATTTCGAACTCCCTGAAAAATAATCGAGTTAGGTGACTAAAATTTTATTTTTCGCGGATTATCCGTGAGGGTCTGAGGAGACAAACAAACACAATTAACTGATTTTTTCGAAAAATCACGAATTTTAATTTTGTTTTTTCTTAACATTTCTTTCCCAAGAGCGCGGTATACTTCATCCAATAAATTATTTAACCTGGGCGTTATCGTAAGTACCACTTCTTTTTGATTTTATATGTTTGAGAACCTCAAATAAAAAATAAAAATATGTTGTACCAATCGTCACTGTTTGTATACATCAGGTTTTGAGTGCAATGCAATTTAATTTTAAGCATTAGACATTTTTATCTTCCTTACCCCTTATTTTATGTTTTTTTTCGGATTCTCGCGATACCGTGCCACTCAATTCCGCAATAATCGAGAGTGTACTGTAACTTATAAATAAACCAAAACCGATATACATTCTCATATTTTAATTCAGTTATTTATTACCTACATTTGTATTTTATTTGAAAATTTGTAAAATGTGTCCTTCTGTGTCGTATGCTCATATCTTTATATTAAAAAATATTTATGTCCATTGAAAATTTGTTTGTTTTGCAGATCAGCATAATCTTTAGTTTGCATTTAATATTATTAATGGTTCTTAAAATTATTTACTTTTTGAGCTGCTTATGTACTTTTTCAAAAAAAAAAAAAAAAAAAAGCTATCAAAAATGCAAAAGCTGCCATTTTCTGTGACTTCGGCAGCCAGTGGCTAGTACTCTGAAATCCTAGTCAAGAGTTTTACTTTCAACCCAGACATAAATGAAGCCATTCAAAGTCAAGTGTCTTGCTAACTGAACCATACTACACAGGTTGCCTTGAAAGGTCAGCCGGTGTACCTTGAAGCCTGAATTTTAAAATTTATTCAAAAATTGTTTGAATGCAATTTTTTATTTCTTTTTCTTGTCCCAATTGGTAGGATTTTCTTTGTAACCGCATTAACGCTTAGTATAAACATTATTTTAAAAATTACTACGTATAACTTGATGATTGTAGAAATATTTCTGTTGAAGCTTTACTTTAATTTTCAAATTTTTGAAAACATTTCACCAAAGTTATTTTCTGACTTTTCAGTTGATGTAAAACTAAAATTTCTATTATCGAGGTTTCTAATGATATCATGTTTCTGATACATTTTAAGGATAATAATGTAGTCATTTTGCCATCATTAAAAACAAAAATGGTATTGGTAATAATAAAAAAAATAAAATATTTTCCATGATTTCAAATTAATTGAAGTTATTACGCCCTTTATGGCCTGAATTAATTTGGAAATGAATTTTCCTGTATTTTTGTTTTTTTTTTTAGTTGAAAATACATATGTACAGAGCAAAAAGGTTTTGACAATCACTCGGGTTTCGGCCCTAGAAACCGGCACTAGCTGCTGCGAGAACCGTTTCCGATCGCTAATACCAACTGTCGACCTCTTAGTAAAGCACAAGAAATTGTACTTTCATGTACCAATAGGGTTTCAACCATATGTGATTCATGATATTAAATTAATGCAAAGCTGTACTTCTTAGTACCATTAGGTCATAAAGCGTTAAAGAGAGTAAAGTTTAAACGAATTTTGGGGCAATACAGACAATTTTCTCCCATTTGCCCTTCATGGGCCTTTCCCCCTCTATGCCCCCCTCTATGCCCCTCTATGCCCCCTTTCGCATAGAGTTTCAATGTTTAGTCTAATTGTTTTTTGCATCGCATCTGTTCTTTCTAATCTCAGATAATTGGTCGTTTAATTCAATAAAACTGATTAGCAAAGGCTATTCAAAGGCACTATTTTTATTGTTTATTGATTAACAAGATATGTTTCAAATTTTCATTTATTTAACAGTCAAATGTTACTAATATATGTCAATTGACACTTACTAATAACAGGACAGATCGGAATATTAATATATACTTAAACTCAAATTTATTTTTAAAATTCTTAACACCGTAAAAACTTGTATTTACCATATGATAAGAAAAACATTTTACTTATAAAATACAATACTTTTTAAAAACTTTTACAGTGCTACGTTACGGTTTTTTCAAGTGTTGAAATGAAAAAAAAAAGTCGCGTAATAGTCCAGTGAATGAACATCGCCAATCGTTGGAAAAGCACACCTTTTTTTTAGTCTTTCTTTTTAGATTGCCAATTTACACAAAATCAAAGAAATTGAGCTATTCAATGATATACCGCTGCTCATTCACTGTTCGGTCTTTTGCTTAACTTTTGCTACTTTTTCTTTCTTTCTGATTTTAAATTCAGTTACGTTTTGCTGCACATGACCTTTGCTTTGTTTTGGGGCTATTGCTTTAAATTAAATGATATTTCGCGCAGAGAAATAAATTTACAAAAATGTACAAACAGTTTGGAATCTGAAGATATGAATATTAATAACAGTTGAATAACAACTGTGAGCAGAGTTTAGTAGTTAAATATTTCATACACTATCATACACACACAACAATTTTGCAACAATTGTAAGCATCAGAGTGGGAGTTTAGCACTTAAGTTTCTATCTCTTTCTCTCACACACGGAGAGAGAGAGAGCTAGAAATTTTCAAGGCGTGAAAAGTACTTCTTGACATTTTTTAGAAGATTGAAATTTATTTTGAGAGGGAGAAATACACGAAAACAGTAAAGATCGTAAGTATGAAATGAAGGCAAAAAAAAAAAAAAAAAAAAAAATCAAAGGAAACATTTTTTCCGTATAAAATGCAAATAACGAGCACATAAACGTCATACATACATGCACACACTGAGACACTCAACATACAGTATTATAAAGTTCGACGTTTTAGGCGCTTTTCAATTTTCGTTCTGCAGTACATGAAGTATGAAAAAAAAGAAAAAAAAAAAAATCAAAGAAAACATTTTTTTCGTATAAACTGCACATAAACGAACTAAAAGTAAACCTCTGTTTTATTATGTATCTTTACACACATATCTTACACACAATATCTCTACACACATGTATATTGTATATCATACATACATGCTCACACACACTCAACATATAGTATTATAAAGTTCGACGTTTTAAGCACTTTTCAATTTTCGTCCTGCAGTACGTGAAGTATGAAATGAAAGAAAAAAATATCAAAGAAAACATTTTCTCCGTATAAACTGCACATAAACGAACTCAAAGTAAACCATAAGAAAGCTAGAAAACTGAAAGATTAGGCCCAATCCCGCGTTAAAAATAGCAGCACCCGTTTATATTCCCCGTCGCCCCGACTTGGGAGCCAACTGATTCCCGTCACGGCAGCCTCGCCGGAACCCTCGCCGCGGCTGTTCGGTCATGTCGCCGCGGCGAAACCTCCGCCGGGCGACGCGCACAAACTTTGCCCCCCGAGCCCCCCTCGCGGACTAAATCCCCGCGTCCCCGGGATTTAAGGCTACCATGTGGGAAGAGGGGGGCACTTTTCGATTATATATTGGTACTGGGGAGAATGAAAGTGCAATATAAGGGGGTTTGGCGGGGAGGGGGAGTTGCTTTTTTTTCGTTTTCTGCCGTTGTGGGGTTTATTTCTCAGAAAGTTTTAAAGTTGGGGTGTGTGTTTCAAGCAATTTCACGATCATGCGTTTGTAGGTTCGAATAAAATGCAATATCTACTGGAGTGTGTAAGCAAGGAGATAGATGATGGAGTTTAGATATTTTTGAAGCGAAACAAGTTTCGCAAACAAAATGTATTTTCAGGTAGCGATAGTTTGCACTTGTGTATTTTGAAGTAGTGATCTTAACATAATTTGAGACTATATTATTAGTTAAGGAAAAGTATTAATGTTACTTTGAAGCCTTAATTTATGCGTACCTATATAATTTTTTGATATTTTTTATTTTCTTCATTGAGGTTTATTTTTCAGAAATTTTTAAAGTTGGAGTATATGTGTTGCAAGCAATTTCACGATCATGCGTTCGTAGGTTCGAATAAAATGCAATATCTACTGGAGTGTGTAAGCAAGAAGATAGATGATGGAGTTTAGATATTTTTGAGGCAAAAAAAAGTTTCGCAAACAAAATGTATTTTCAGGTAGCGATAGTTTGTTGAAATAAATATAAAAAAGAGCATTTGTATTTTGAAGTAGTCATCTTGACACAATTTGGGACTATGTAACTAGTTAAGGAAAAGTATTTACGTTACCTTGAAGCCTTAATTTATGAAAACCTGCATAATTTTTTATCGTTTTTATTTTCTACGTTGAAGTTTATTTCTCAGAAAGTTTCGCAGTTGGAGTATATGTATTTCAAGCGATTTCACGATCATGTGTTTGTAGGTTCAAACAAAATGCAATATCTATTCAATTGTGAAACAAAAAAATAGATGGAGTTTTCTCACCAAAATTTCTTTTACTTTCGTCAAAAAATGCATTATTAAGTACTGATAGTTTTTTGAAATAAATTAAAAAAAAAAAACTTAACATGCAATAGGAATAAATAATGAAGAAAAATGTATTTACAGCAACCTGAAGAGTTAAAATATGAGAAGATAAAAATTTTGCCAATAGAAAGTATTCATTGTCAAAAAAATGCATTAAAAAAAAGTGCGCAGTTACAAAATTTTAAAAAAGGCAAATAATATTGTTCAATGAATCAACTTTTGCTCAGTTATCCATATTAAAAAAGACGACTAATTGAGTACTGAATAATTAAGTATTATTCTAGTGGACATTATCTCAAAGAAATTTAAAAAACTAAAGTTGGGTAAGTGTATTAACGTAGTCAAGTAGTCTAAAACATACACCCAAGTAGCACACTTCGTTTTTTAAAGGTTGTAAAATGGTTATTAATGTTGTAACAACCACTTAAAAACGTTAATAAAAAGTTTAAAGGTTATTTGTGCTACCTGGGTAGTTACAATCGATGCTAAGTGAGAGAAAAAAAGAGCTTACCCAAGTAGCACACTTCGTTTTTTAAAGGTTGTAAAATGGTTATTAACATTGTAACAACCGCTTAAAAACGTTTATAAAACGTTTAAAGGTTATTTGTGCTTCCTGGGTACTAATTACAGATTTAGTTTTTAATGCTAAAAGTAAAATTTAATCTATTTAAAATCCAAGATTGTTTTGACATTTATAAATTTAAGATTTTAAATACATTTATTGTTCTTTTTTATTTGTATCAAAAAGAAATTACAAATAGCAATATTAAATTTTAGTACCGAAATTAGCATTTTATTTTCATCACAAACTAGAAATTTCGTCAAATAATATTTGATTTTATACAGAACATCCCAAAAATCTGAAACTGAATGCGAATTTCAACGTATAGGGATACTGAACGACTAGTAAAAAACAATAAACGAAAAAATGTATGTGATTCATACTTTTCTTATGCACGTAAAAACAATTACACTGTTATTTCTCTTTTTTTTTTTTCACTTAAAAAAGAAGCGGAAGTAATTTCATGAGATAATATTTTACTGTCATTAAACCTATAGCATATCATCTGACATTATAATGTAAATGATTCCCGTGTTGTCAATTCAAAAACAAAATGACTCAGATGATGAAACATACCAGAATATTAAATTGCAAATGAAGCTTTTTTTTTCTTTTCTTTTTTGATTCCAAAATCAATATTTTTTTGCAAGCATTGCGATTGGGAAGAGATAGTTTTAACAAAATTAAATGAAATGAAAATAGTTTCACAAGTCTCATGGTTTAGAATTTTGTCCTGATAAAAGAACGAAAACATAAAGGATTGCGATGTACAAATCCAACTGCCGTTCCTACGCAGAAATGAAATTTTACCTGCCTGTAGCATTAAAAATGGCCTAATGTACGTTGAAAGCAGAAGTTAAAAACTGTTCAGTATATTTTTTTTTTTTTGCTTGTAGCCAATATTTCTATGTTTCAACAATCAAAGCCCCGTAAGTTAGAGAATAAAATTGTTGTCTTGCAGTATTTTGTTTGAAACAGTAAACTAAGTTTTGATACATCTTCAAAAAATGAATGTTTTTCAAAAAATAAAAAATAAATAACAATTTATAAGATCAAAATTTAAATATTGCTTTAAAAGTGGTTACTTTCGAAATAATAACTGGGTTAATTCATCCTTAACCAAAACAAGAACCACAAAAACAACTTTATACAAAATTTTCTGATCATTTTTTCTACGTAAATTATAGCATTTGCATCTGATTACAGTTAATTAAGTATTAGGCACAGTTCAAATATAATAATTACCTTTTCTCAAATGGGAATCAATGGTGGCATTTTAGAGGGGGGATAGAAAAGTAAACCAACGGCTAGTTTATTCCAGTTGTGTTTAGTAAAAAATCTTGAAGTGAAAGTACCCCCCCCCCCCCTCATTTTGAATACTCAAAAAGTAACCTGCATTCATATATGATGAGGAAATTAATCAAAAGTAATTTATTAACGTCTCAAAAAAAAAAAAAAAAAAGTTTTGATGCGTCAGTAACCACAACAAATTTATTCAAAACCTGAAAAATGTTACGCATTACTAACTAAAGTATGTACTTAATTCGTGTCTTACACTAATTCTTGCAAGATAATAACTTTTTGAATCTTTTAAAATAACTTTTAAAGTAACCAAAAATAGGATGAATTACATTTTTCCAGAAGTAACAGAATACTTGCATCCGGCTAATTTCGTAGTTTCTTACAATATTTGAAGCAATAATCGGATTATTGAACATAGTTTTAACAGTAACGAATCACTGAATAAAAACACATGCTTATTTTTCATTCCATCAGCTGTTATTTTTGAAATCTTTCAATTCCTTTTGTGTTATATTACTGAAATAATAATAAACATGTGCATATACAGTGTCTTTCTTTTCCTTCGTTTGGCTTTTTTAATATTGTATGAACTAAAAATAAGTAAATAAATAAAACTTTAGTTCCTCATTGTGTTTCAAATTAATTTAATGATCATTAAAAACTAAACTGAACATACGAAATTTAACGCCAATCTCATTATGTTTAATACTTAACCTAAAAAATAATTGCAAATAAATATCGTAAAACTAAACAAAATGCTATACAAAATATTAAGAAAAAGTTTTGTGTTAGAATCAATGAGAATAAATTATAAACTTTTTACTGAGAAGAGGGTTAAACTTTTGATTCTCTCAGCGGAGTTTATTAAGGAACGCAGATATTAAGTTAAATATTAAGAACCGCCCAGGTATGGGTCATGTAATTCTTCAGTGGGCGGGAAGGGAGGGGGGCACTATTCCTTACTACTGCCACCAAAGAACACTAAATTAAACAAGAAGTTCTGTCAAGAACTAAACGAGCCTACTTTCCCGTACATTGAAATCGGCATTGTAGCATCTGATCAATATTCTCTTGATTATCTGAAACTGAAAATTATGTCAAACATACCTCTATAGCACTTAAAGCTGATTTCTAAAAGCAAAATATACCCCTCTCATCAGAAGAAATAGACACGTAAAAATTAAATAAACGAATCAATTAAGTTTTGTCGCACCTTTTAAAAAATGTAACTGTTATACTAGTTCTACCGTAGAAAAAATCCACAATCGTTTTCAAAAGAAAAAAAAATAAACAAATAAAATTAAAGTACAAAGAACTTCAAAACACATTTTATCAAAGAAAGAAAAAAAAAAAACTCGTTCGTTAATAAAATGTCTTGAATTTCATTTTTAATCCGTTGCCAGTAGTTAAATATAAATAAAGAATAAAATGCTCTCGTGAATGAAAAATTTTTGTTAACAAAAAAAAAACGTCTGCCAAAAAAAAAAAAAATCATAATAATTATAAATTAAACAAAACAAATAAATAAATAAACAAAAAATCGTCTGCCCAGTCAGTCATTTTCTTCTGAGCCTGCATTTCCGACATGTCTGCGGAGTCGGAGTCGGAATCAGAGTCCTCACAGAAGATTATTCAGAAAAGTACTTTACAATACATTATTTATCAAAACCATTTTCTTACAAAGTTAGTTTGAAGGAAATCCGCCTTGAAGTTTAGAATCAACATTCAATTTAAATTTCTCCGTAGGCGCTCATGTTAAAATTTTTTCTGAACGGTTCATCATTGAACGAAAAATTGTTCAAATTGAAAAGTGAAATATGGGAAGAAACCTCTCCGAGATCTTTCGAACAAAAAAAAGTTTATTCAATTCCGACGGTTCACTTAAAAGTTATTAGGTGGGGAAAGGTTGTTTGAACGGTTCAATGTTAAACGAAAAA
Source organism: Uloborus plumipes (assembly GCA_038373865.1). Lineage (NCBI taxonomy): Eukaryota > Metazoa > Arthropoda > Arachnida > Araneae > Uloboridae > Uloborus > Uloborus plumipes. The sequence goes on from JAXGGA010002648.1 coordinate 86,569, forward strand.
AATGTTCAAATTGAAAATTTAAATACGGTAATGAAGCATCCTTGCCGAGATCTTTCGAACAAAAAAAAGTTTGTTTAAATCGGACTGTTCACTCAAAAAATTAGGTGTGAGAACTTTTTTGAACGGTTCAATGTTGAACGAAAAAATTGTTCAAATCAAAAATGTAGGTACGGGAATGAAGTATCCCTGAAAAGATCTTTCGAACAAAAAAAAGTTTGTTCAAATCGGACTGTTCATTCAAAAGTTAGTATCGCGGGACCGGTTTTTTGAACGGCTCAAAGTTGAACCAAAAATTGTTCAAATCAAAAAATCAAATATGGGAATGAGCTGTACTCGCCGAGATCTTTCCAACAAAAAAAGTTTGTCCAAATCGGAATGTTCATTCAAAAGTTATTAGGGGGGGACAGACAGACCGACAGACCGACCGACCGACAGACACACAAATTCCCCATCTCAATACCCTACTTTCAAATTTTTAATTTTTCGATATTTATTTCATTTTTTTTGTTTCTTTTTGACTTTTTTTTACTTAGCGATTTTTTTTTACTTGGCGATATTTTTTGGACTTGGCGACATTTTTTGGACTTGGCGACATTTTTTAGATGCATTAAGCCAATTTTAATGCTTTTTTCGTTTCTTTTATTTTTAACGGGAAAGTAGGCTAAAAATGTCGCTACCACGTTTGCTCTTTCGTTCACATCAGAATCGCCTTGGCTCTCAAAGGCCCAGAAGACCAATTAAGTTTTCCGCTGACCAGCGGTTGAGAATCCTTAGTTTTAATAATCAATTCCAGGCTCTTGCTAGGTCATTACACTTGACGTTCGATTTTTATCATGGCTACCTCTGTACCTGTTATGACTTTAAAGACTCTTTGGACTGCGAAAAATGTCGAATGGTATTGCTTGATTAAAAGAGTTTTCAGGACTGGTAAGCTTAGTGAAGTCCTGAATGGTCGAAAATTAGAAGTTGGTAAAATCAAGCGTCAGTAACAGTATAACAGTTACAAGAACAAAAAAAAAAAAAAAAGTCAATCAATCAATAAGCTATCCAATGCATATCCCTAACAACTAAACATTTTGAAAAAAAATTCTTTGTTAGCACTTGGCGTAGGTTGGAATGCACAAAGGGATTGGTAGAATATTATGTATTTGAACTTGTTACCTAATCTCACAATATGTAACCCAATAATCAATCCTGATTATAAGACCCTAGGTTATTCGGTAACCACGATTGTTTTTGCATTGCCAAGTTACTATTGAAAAAGCTCCAAGAACAAATAATAAATCAATAATACATGAATCCTGTATCAATAAACCTATCTACATATTCCTAACAACTAAACATCTTCGCTACAATTTTTCTGTGGTAGCATTTGGCGTAGGTTGAAATGGACAAAGCTATTGACAGACAATTATCTATTTGCAGCTCCTACCTAATCACTTTGGTCACGGGCATTTGAATTCCAACAAGGCGTTCGCGATTAGAATGAAAATGTCACAAGGCCACACTTTTGGGGAAGATTCAGTCCCAGAAACTCGTTTTATAGATTTCGACGGTTACTCTACGGAACTGCTTTATTGCACAATCAGAACAAAAGATGTACATGGAAGGATATGTAATCAGCATATTTTGCAATGCTGTGAACGATATTGATTTGCTTTCCTGTAAGAGATGGTTGATATACGATCGAAGCAAAAAATCCAAACCATTTAAAGTATTGAAGTGAGAAAGCCGCAATACTCAAGGTAAAATTACACAATAATTCTCAAGAAAAGAGCGACTGGTGCGACGTCTTACACCACAGAAAAAATTGAATCCTAAATTATTATTGTTTTAGTGTAGGGGTCGTCCACAAATAATGTTTCGCTTTGAACCAGAGGATGTTCGTGAAATTGTGACAGTTAATGCCAAGGGGGGGGGGGGGCTGACAAGAGCTGTGAGATCACATTTTTTTTAACAAGATGTTTATAAAAAATAAACATGCATGTAAATTGATCATAACAAAGTTAGAATGCAGCAGATTACTTTGTGGTTTGAGCTGCAATACCCCCCCCCCCCGTCATGATAAAACATGTACACTTACGAGACTATTTCAGTTGTATTTAGATAAATAAAAAACATAAAAATCATTGAACATTTTCTTACTTTAACTAGCTAAATTTTGTGGAGTGCGCAAGAAATATGCGGTGTACACTAAAAATGTTGTAATTACAACCTCTACATTACTCCATTTCTCTCTTTACGTACGATATTTTTTGTTACCCCCTTTTTTTTCTTTTAGAAGTTTTATGCTTTATTTTGCCCAGACTGAATTTTTTAATGACAAAAAAAAAAAAGTTTTAAATTTGATTCAATTGCATTTAATACAGAATAAAATTTTTTAACAAAGACGTTACGTTTGAATAATTGTATCCTTTTCAATGAATGTTTCTTAAGATTTAAAAATCCTTTTTCAAGTGTTTACTCATCAATTTTAAAATACTAAAATATTTATGCATCATATAAACAATAGATTATTTGTTTTTCAAAGTATTTCATCTTTCCGTCACTACATTTTGAATACTAAGTCATATGACTATGATTACATTAGTTATTTATAGTTTAATTATATTACCATCACGTCGCATTTTTTAAATTTTAATTGAGCACATTTCTTTTTTTTAAATTTGCAATCAAATTACTGAAATACTTTTGGAACAAAAAATACATTTTATTCATTACAAAAAGAAACAAAATGCTACATTTGATTTGATTAGGAAATAACAAACATTAAAATTTGACTGCGACGAGTAACTTCTAGCAATCCCATTACAAATCCAGAGATATGTTCCTCTCCCCAGAAATTTTAAATTAATTAGATTGATATCGTAAAAACGAAAACTTTTTTTCTTTTGTTTACTTCATATTTTAACGTTCTAGACGAAAAGCAATTACAACAAGAAAGTCATGTTGATTGCTGAAAGATGTTGCAGTTTTTTTTTTTTTTTTTTTTTGTTAAGGGAATTTTTAAAATAATTATCTTCAAATATTTGCTTCTATAACTTAAAAAACTAATAATTCTTTTAGAACTGAGCTTATTCAAGGTGCAAAGCAAAGTTTTTCGATTAAAAAATAGAATATCTTAATTAAAACTGCAGTTTTAAACTATATTTTTATTATACAGAATAATATTAGAAGTTATTCCAAATTTATCTTCAAACTATAATACTAAGTCAGTTTATTAATCATCTTAGAACTGTTTTTTTAATTAATCGTCAAACTGTAAAAACCAAACTGATCACGGCGCACTTAATCTCGACAAGTGATCCACAGTTAGGGAATGCTTGCTGAGGTAATTCCAGGCACTAAAATGTAATTTTATGACCTCTTCGAACAACTTTCCCAAATGCAAATCAGTGAAGTTATGTCTTTTAAAAAAGAAATATGTTTAAAAGAAGTTGATTCGAAACTTTTTATTGCCGATTCATTTAAAAAATAGTACATTATCCACTACTTATAAATATGTCAAATATGTGATTATTATGAAATGATTGGTTTTTGAAACATTTTGAAACTAGTTTAATACATATGAGTTAAAATTAAATTTACATCTTAAATGTAACTACGACCCACATTTCAACCTTTACAACCAATAGTTTACCCCAGATATTCAAAAGTCTAATGATATAATTTAAATTTTACGCCATAAATAGGCTATGGGAGAATAAAGTCTGCAAACGATTGAACAGAAAATTCTTGAGACCGCTTTGCTAAAGTACAACACGTAAGTTTTAAAACTCATTTTTAAGAGTTAAACATCAAAGCGGGATTGGAAATCATGATAAGTAAGTATAATTAACACAAATTTACAAAGTTTACAAAATTAGAAAGAATGTTTCATATACGTGACATAATTAACAATTTTATTTTATTTATTTCCATTTCAAAATGTAATTTTCTAAGCTATAAAAATGTTCTGAATTCTTCCTGAATTTCTAAAATTTATACGTTTCCACGATTAATTATTCTACTTCATAACGACGAACTTATTCTTTCTTCCGAGCGAAATAACTAGTGACATTCATAAAAGTTTTCCGACATTTTCTGAGCTTTTATACAAGTATGTCGTTCTTCTCGATCTTTAAATAGCTTTTCCAAAGTGCCACTGAAGTTGTATTTCAAAATTACGAGCAGAAAAATAACGCACAAAAAGCTGAATGAGTAGATTAATTAATTAAGTTCAGAAACCCAGCGAGAGGGTTGAAGCTCCCTCCGTGAAAAACCTTAAACTATAAAGGACTTTCATGAGCCTCCTATATCCCCAAGAGAGAATTGTTGTCCGATTTTATGGCAACAAAAAACGTAACGCTCATCAGTGCAGTGTATTTTGATTTTCTGTGACTTATGACAAATACTTCAATGCTGCTTTTACATTTCAACTCTGAAAGCAAGTTTATAAAAAGTTTTAAAATCTCATTTTTTTAAGAAAACTTACTTTTTCCAAAGTTTCTTTTGCGTTCTGTATTAACCACTGATTCTTAGAAATCGACAAAATACTTTACGATTTCATATACACGAATGTTCAAAATGTAAATGTGCACGAATGTTTAACATTACGTTCATATAAACCAAGAGGAGTAAAAAGTCTATCTAGGACTAGTCAATATCCCTGATTTAACCTACTTTTTACAGCATATTTATTTTGAAAAATCAAAAAGTATGCTTCAATAAATTGTTTGAATACTGACAAGACTCTCCAATTTCATCGGTTATCGAACATTATTTTGTGCAGTTATTCACTAAACAAAGTTTTGAAACAAGGCTATTCGAAGAAATTATTTTTGGAAACATCATGAAAAAAGTTCGTCAATGTACACAAATTGCGATTGTGTTGTTCGACTGTTGTTTATAAATAAACCAATCTTTAGGACAAAATTCTTTTCTTTCTACATATTTTGTATTTTCAAGCAGAACAGTCCTAGTGAATTCCGTTTCCTGAAGAATCAAAGATTTCGTAGAGAATCAAGAAATATTAAAGAATTTCTTAGATTAAATTGACGCTTCAATCAGAAATTAGATTTAAATCAGGGTTTGAGAGAGCGATTTTCTGTTTATTGTACGTTTCCGTGTTTCGCATGTATTTTAAAAACCGTTAATTGTATTTTCATGATAACATTAAAAGGTAATAAAAATGTTCCTTTTATTTGTTTACTTTTTCGCGATTTGAAACCTTCTATAAAGTATTTCAGATGTATTGCTTAAAAGCAAGCAATAACAAAAAAGACCATCATTATTGCATCTAAGATATCATTTTAAAAAATCCATTTGTAAAACATTAAAACTATAGAATGTTTTAGATGTTTATCTAAGAAACTGGTATTTGTATGTAGTTTTTTTTTCTGAGACAAAAATAAATCCTCATCATAAATTTGCTTTTAAATTGAAAACAAAAACTTTCATCAAAAGGTATTAATTTTAGAAAAACGAGATCAGTAGAGCAGCTGTTAATAAAATTCCATTTCATTTATATCCTTAATTTTTTCTTTTTTTTCATTCTTTCTAGACAGCGGAGTCCACAAATCTTACTTTTCTAAACTCTTAAGAACTTTTCCTTTTATTGATAAAAATAACTCTACCAAAATATAAAATAAATAAATAAACAAATAAATAAGAAATTGTTAAATTATCAAGCGATTTTTAAGTTTTCCGAAGTATGAAAACTTTTGGAATAAGTAAAACTGAAAGTACATTTTTAAAGATTCTCCGTTATTAAACTGGCAGAAAACTTTTCCTATTGCAAACACATTAAAAGATCTCATCAGAACTGAAGTTTGCATATCTTCTTTTTGAGTAATCAGCTTTAAGAAATCAACGAATTAAAGTTGATTCTAGGAACAGGAAAAAAAAGGGGAAAAGAAAAAGTAAAAAAAAGAAAAGACTAATACAAGAACGGAACAAATTTATTTGCCTCTTATTTAAGTTTGTGCTATTGCTAAGAATCTTGACACTTCCAACAGATGTTTTACTTTTATCAATCCTAAGAACACAAAATTGTTCTTATTCCTAGTTTGAAATATAAAATAGAAACAAGCGCTATTTGTTATGTTGAGAAATAAGTATTCATTTGGCAAAAAATACTTTTCAAAATTGATATATTTACAAAAGTAAATTACGCAATTAATTGGCGAGAAGCATCAGCATAAGAAAGTTTAATTATTACATTAATCGAAGAAATTAAATATATATATATATATATATATATATATATATATATATATATATATATATATATTTAGAATTTGTAAAAGAATTAGCTTTATTCTCAATCGGTCTGACATAGAGCTACTTTTTCCGTGTAAGTGGCAGCTGTACACATCGGCACATTTTCCGTTGAGGAGCCCAAAATATTAAGCGTTTATCTAAAATTTCTCTCCAAATTTTAGAGGTAAACATATGTGGTTTATACTCATTCTCAATACAGATTGTGTGAATAAAACTGAGAAGCCAATGTGCTAGAAAAAAAGGTTGTATCCAATGTGTTTTTGATTTTCTCGTCATGAAAATGTTACCCTTTGTGATGTATCCGGCCGACTTATTTCTGTGGGTGTACCATAGCAAAAAAAAAAAAAAAAAAAAAAAAAAACAACTTTTAATACTCAGTAACTTATAGAAAAGTAAAGGTTTTTATTTCAAAAACTCAAAAACTTGTAGAAAGTAATTGCTTTCTGTATTTGCTAACTTACGGAAAATAAAAATCCTTCAGTAGCTAATTTATAGAACTAGATATTTAAGTTTTCTTTTCAGCTCCTAAAAAAGTTGCAACAACAATGTAAGTTAATCAGTGCAGTCCTGGGGGAAAAAAAGTTAGAGGGAGGAGGTGGAGGAGTGGCCTTTGTACAAACTGAGTAAGGTTTATGAAGTTAAAAAGACGTTGATTTCAAGTGTGAAGGGACGGTTGAGTTAAAACAATTAGTTGGGTTTCTTCTTGTAATTGTTAAATCACTTGTAGTACATATGTAATTTAAGTTTTTAATCAACTAATATTTTTCTGCAATTTAGTACATAGCTAACTTTAGTCTGTGAACTCTAGTTGTTTCTACCTTCATCAACTAAGTAACTAACTCATAGTAGTTTTAGTTCAGTAGCGGTTTTACATGTTTGGGTGCCAGTCACTACATATATTCATAATTTTTTTCTCCTAGGGGGGGGGGGAGCTTAGGGATGACAGGAATTAAGTATTTTTCTGGAGCTGTTTTGAGTTCCCATTAGGATGCTTCTATATCATGGGAGGCCCTCGCAATTGTGACACGGGAAATCCGACACTGCCTAGATTGCAAAAAAGTTGGGGGCTATGCCACTGGGCAACCACTTGTAGCTATTGAATAACTTGCAGTACACAGGCAATTTTAGTTTTCCATGAGTTAGTAATTTCTACTTTTTTTGAAATAATGTACCTCAACGTTCAGCAGCTTGGTATCACAAAATTTTATCTTTTGAATGTAATCAAAGAAAAGAATTATCCAGAGATTGTTCGAACTTACCCATAGATGGCATCCTTATCTCTCTTGTGCACATCGGGCACGGAGCCCATGATGTGGTTGCCCATGACCCCTGACACATGGTTGCTGTGGTACTGGTGCATGGATGGGGTGTGGTTCATGTGCGGGGCATGACTGAGGGGCTGCATGGCCCTGTGCCCGTGCGGGTCATACAGCGACGTCGGGCCGTCCATCCCGCCGTAGTGCGGCATTCCGTCTTCGTACTGCATAGCCAGGGAATGTTCTAATGGATATGGCTCACTCTTCATAAAGCACGATCAGTGTGGGCCATCCAAAACACAAGAAATAAGGAGGACTCGCTGGGCTTCTCAAACAGGCACGCAAAGGGTGGGATGTACCACTCGGCGTACCAGTCTGTGGCTGTTCGCTTGGCTATATCAAATTGGCAAATGCCTCACTGCGAGCCTATGGGCAGATCACGTTGCATATGCACCGCTTGATGCACCAGAATTTCAGGTACCACCTGGCAAAGGAATTTCCCTTTTTAGGTAGATTTATTGCACACTACACAAGAGAGATTTAAAAATCACCAATGGTGGTCAGAAATGATTTCTTGAAAGTTGAAAACTTTTCGAAAGACTGTTGGGAATCGATGGATGAATAAAATCCTCTTTCGGGACAGTAAAACATGAAGGATTTGCAAATTTTTCACAGACGAAACTTTCACCACAAAAAACTTGTTTTGGGTTAATTCAAATAGGTGTTTTTCAACATAGAGAAAAACTTCCTATGATTTTTGAAGATGCATAAAAGAGCACAACTCCAGAGGGCACAACGACACTGGACAACAGCAAACTTTCCTTCGTTTGTTTATTTTTTGATTCGCGATCCCAGGTTGTTTTTGCAAGCACGCACCACCGTGAGGAGGAAAAAAAGAACTACGCGCACCGACCTCCGCTGTCCCGCGCAGTAAAGTGCGACTCAAAGAAGCCACGCAAATTTCGCTTCGAAGCGAAGAACCGATCGCAGCGCCACACGCGAGATTGTGGTTTCGCTCTGAAGGGGGCGTATACATGCTGCATTATAGATCTTGCGAATTGAAGTACAGTTGATACCGTATCTAAGTCAGTTGAATGCTTGCATTAAAAATAAAAAATGAAAAAAAAAAAAAAAAGCAGTAAGAAAATTTACATTCACAAAAAAAAAAAAAAAAAAAATCCGGACAATTATATTAAATTGTAGCAAAACTAGTGATAAGATTTTTTGGAATTTAAAATTAGTTAATGCGACTTTTTTTGGTACATAAAAATATTGTTGAACATCAGTAAAAAATGAATAAATAAATAAATAAAAAATAAGAATAAAAATAAATCATTTGTTTTAAAGGAGAAGAAAATTTGTTACCGGGGGAGGGGGGGGGGTGACAAGGGAAATTTCATCAAGTTGTACCAAAAATTGTATGAACATTTTTAATGCATTTTTTTTAATTTGAAGTAATACAGCGGCCATCGCTTGCATGAACCACATTGGCTCTTCTAAACAGTTTTGATTCAATAGCGAATTCAAGCGGCTGATTCGATAGAGCTGCTACTTCAACAAAACTAGATATTGTTCCGTTTTTAGAGATTTGATTCATTCGAGCGGTTAAGTCAAGAAACCACCGATTCAATTAATCGGCGTTCACTGTATTTCAATATGAAATAAATAAATACGTACCTATGTGATGAAATGTAAAACATAATTAAACAATTTTAAAAGGCACAAATTTACAAACAATGCAGGCACGTGTTTTGAGGTTAAATATGAACTTTTTTTCAGTATCAATTCTTTTTCTCTTCTGAATTTGTGTATTTTAAAACTTGTTTAATTATTTCTTTTTGTTCAATTTTGAATTTCTGTGATTTTCACATAAACTCAAAATCAGATTTTCTTCTTGTTCCTAAAAATGCTGAAACCAGAACTGTAAGGTTGGAGTTGAAGTCGTGGAATCGGTGTTGGACTGATTTTGGGGTAAGCGTCGGAGTCGGGAGTCTTTGAAATTCCAAGAGTAGGAGAGGGTTATTTTTTTCCGAGTCCTTATTTCTGCCGTGGCTGCAGAGTCACAATCGGAGTCAGAGTCAAAGGATCCAAAATTCGGAGTGGGAGTTGGTTATTTTCCCTGCCAGTTTACAATCTGCCATAGCAGAGGAATCAGAGTTGGAGTCAACTTGATTTTGAGGTAAAGGTATTTAAGTTGGAGTCGAAGTCTCATTTTCCTCCCGACTCTGCACACTGCGAAAAATGAGCTGTTGCTTTTACAGTACAATACAGGCAGCCAACGTTCCAATTTAAAACTAAAATGCACAGTAATAAACTGTAAAACTAGTAATTTTAGTTTCTTATTGTAAAGTTAGTAATTTTGCAGTTTATTGCCCTAAAATCTAGCTGTATTATATTGTAAAGACAACAGTAGAATACTGTCAGCGTGGCAGCAGAGGTTCCAGCTTAAAACTGTAAAATGCATGGTACTAAACTGTTGAATTAGCACTTTTACAGTTTATTGCTGTAATATTAGCAATTTTACAGTCTAGTACTGTATGAGGGCCGTGGTGGCCCGATCGGTAAGGCATCGGACTCGTGTCCGGAGGGACCCGGGTTCGAAACCCAGCCGATCAAAGATCCACCGCCTTGATTAATGGTGGCTGGGAGGCGTTAAAAATGTCGTGGTCACAAAGTCCTCCAAGTGAAACGATACCTCTGGGGGTGCTGGGCCCTAGGGTTTGCTCGACCCTAGGTTCTGGTTCAAAATTAAGAACAGAGCGCTCTTCAGGGCCCTATCCCGGTTAAACCACGAAGCTGTGGTAGGTACGGGGGACCCTGGAGAGTGTGAAGTGAAGTCTAGTACTGTAAAATTAGCAAGTTTTACAGTTTATTGCTATAAAATTAGCTGCATTATACAGTAAAAACATCATTAATTTTTTTACAGTGCAGCCATGGTTGAAAAAGAGAACTAAGTTATTTTGTAGAAATGTATGCAAAATTTCTCATGCCCTTTTTTATGGGGGGGGGGGGGGAATATGTTACTTTGTGAACTCGTTTAGTTTTATGGGGTAGTTTGAATCTAATATAAATCCTGGATAGTATTAAAATCTTTAGTAAGGTACAAAATGTATTCCACTGTAGACTTTACATTACATTGGGCCGTGGTGGCCCGATCGGTAAGGCATTGGACTCGTGTCCGGAGGGACCCGGGTTCGATCCCAGCCGATCAAAGATCCACCGCCTTGATTAATGGTGGCTGGGAGGCGTTAAAAATGTCGTGGTCACAAAGTCCTCCAAGTGAAACGATACCTCTGGGGGTGCTGGGCCTAGGGTTTGCTCGACCCTAGGTTCTGGTTCAAAATTAAGAACAGAGCGCCCTTCAGGGCCCTATCCCGGTTAAACCACGATGCTGTGGTAGGTACGGGGGACCCTGGAGGTGTGAAATGTAGACTTTACATTGACAAAGGTGCCGTAAAATATACTATTGGGTATTTTTCGCCGTGATTTTTTTTTTATAAAGGTAAGATCATAGGAAGTAGGAAAAAATTACTTTTGCCTATCTGGCAACGCTACTGGCTTCTAAGGAGGGCTGCACGTGGAATGCTAGAAAACATCACAGTTTCATAGACTGCAAAACTTCATATGCAAGAACAAACCTTCTTATATTTAAAAACTAAGAGTAGTATGTTTCAATTATGCATGTATCTGAACAACAGAATACCACATTAGAATTTACATTTTTTATAAATTGTGTCATAAAAATGAAGAATTCTGAAAAATGCCACAGTAAAAAAATTCACGGGGTGAATTGGAGCACTTAGTTCTGTTGTTCCAATTCAAACTTATTTGAATTAAACTGTTTGAAAAATCAAAATTCTAACCCCAATTCTTCTAATCAAGACAAGGACAAGGACTGCTTATCCTTTCTCGTGAGCAAGTAGATCTTACCAGGAAAGTACTCGACTTAAGTAATAATGAAAAAAGTTTAAAATGGTATCATTCAAAAGAGCATACTGAGACATGTCTTTGACCCAAAGATCAAGTGCCCTCGTCCCCTCGTTTTCGAGATAAGGGGTCTTAAAGTCGGCCGAAAATGAGCCAAATTTGAAGACTTGGCAAGAAATTGAAGCTAGCTCCAGATTCTCCCTTCCGCTGCTTGCTTGGCATCGCATCGTTTCCATGTTTGGTCATTTGCAGAGAAAGTAAGATGTTTTACGTTAACCCTTTACTTGTACACTGTTAAAAAAATTTCCTGAAAATAACGAAAAAATATACGGCAGCTGAGTTGCCGGAGTGTTTCCGTTTCGTTAATTATATTTCCGTGATTTTGAGAAATGTCCTGAAAATAACGGAAAAATATACGGCAGCTGAGTTGCCGGAGTTTTTCCGTTTCGTTAATTATATTTCCGTGATTTTGAGAAATGTCCATTCGTCATTTTTCCGTTCGTCACTTTTTCGTTTCTCAATTCTCCGTTCTTAATTTTTTCGGTTATTTTTATCCCCGCTTATACTTATATACAGGGCGTCCACTCCTATCGTGGACCAATAGCTAATTTCTTAACCGTTAGAGATAAGCATTTTGTACATTTAGGAAAAAATCTCTAAATTACGAAAGGAATTTTGGGTCTATTCAATGTTTTTCAAAAAATCAAATTTTGAAAGAGCTACGAAATTTAGATTTTTATACAGCCCCCCAGTCCTATCAATCATATTTAGTAAAACATTCTTGACACTGTAACGTTTAAAACTAAAAAAAAAAATCACTGTTCTACCACAAAAATTGACCGAGTTATGACGTTTTGAAAAATCAAGATTTTGCATTATTTCATGAGAGATCGCTTCACCGATGACGTCATGAAATAATGCAAAATCTTGATTTTTCAAAACGTCATAACTCGGTCAATTTTTGTGGTAGAACAGTAATTTTTTTTTAGTTTTAAACGTTACAGTGTCAAGAATGTTTTACTAACTATGATTGATAGGACTGGGGGGGGGGGCTGTATAAAAATCTAAATTTCGTAACTCTTTCAAAATTTGATTTTTTGAAAAACATTGAATAGACCCGAAATTCCTTTCGTGATTTAGAGATTTTTTCCTAAATGAACTATATGCTTATCTCCAACGGTTAAGAAATTAGATATTGGTCCACGATAGGAGTGGACGCCCTGTATATATGCAAGATGGAAAATTATTTAAATTTTGCAAATTAACAAGCGCTTTTATAGCAGCTTAATATTAATAGCAAATTATGTTTGGAATAAATTAGTCCTTTAAGGGTAGCAAAATGTGTAGAACAACAAATACACAAATTGAAATTTTAAAAAACTTTAGAGAAATATTTGAAAATTTGCGAAACAATATAAACATACAAAAAGAACAAACATGGGTAATCATGGGTAATGTGCTGCCTTATCTTTTTCGTTTGTTCTTGTTATATGTTTATATTGTTTCGCAAATTTTTAAATGTTTCTCTAAAATTTCTTAAAATTTCAATTTGTTCATTTGTTGTTTTTTCCAATCTACACATTTTGCGCCACTTAAAGGACTAATTTATTGAACTTCCATATATAATTTGCTATTAATATTAAACTGCTATAAAAGCGCTTGTTAATTTGCAAAATTTAAATAATTTTCCATCTCGCACACATATCTATAAGTAAAGTAGCTTATATATATATATATAAAAGTTGAACACTGAAATAACATAAAAGTGACAAGCATGTTTGTCGACAGAAAGACGGGTATGGAATTTGAGTAAAATATGGGAAAATGAGAAATAGAAAAATAGAGCAACGAAAAAATTAGCTTAAACTAGCTCACCGGAAAATAAAAAAATATAAGACAAAACGATGCGCAAAAATGTAAACTTTAAAACTCTTACGAATTTTGTTTTTTAGAAAAGTTTAAATGTCCGCTCATACTTCAAACCCTTTAACATCTTGCCTTTAAAAAAAAATACTAAAAAGCAATACAAGGATTGGCTTTTTTTTTCATAAAAAATCTTAGTTCATTAAAATATGATTTTTTTGAAAAGATCACATCAGTTTCGCATAAAATGCTCAAATATTTTGAAGATGGAATGATCAATGCATAGTATTTCTAAGCGCTTAACTTCAAAAAATTAAAGTATTAACAAGGTGCATGAAATATTTTCTCTAATGTTTGAATAAAAATAAGTTCTTCCGAAAGTTCTTTTCTTTTCTGAATTTGAAACATTCGTGGTTCCTTTAAAAAAAAATCCCGTATTTTAACCGATTTCCTCCATTTTCATATATTTACGCTATGGTGTTCATAGTGATCAACACTTTCAGAAATGCACTCTCAAAATTGACGATATTTTCTTTGTTTTTGATGAAATCACTTTCAAGAATATACCCCGAGCGAACATTTCGTCAAATTAAAGAAACTGTTTTCGTCATTTTTTGGGGATGAATTTCGTCAAATGTAGCGAAATATTTCTTTATCCTAGTTTCGTTAAATTGAGAATCATTTTCGTAGTTTTGACAACATTAATTTCGTCACATTAACTTCGTTGTAGTTGAGCATGTTAGTTTATTCAAATTTTAAGTATTTGGTTTTTTATTTTCGTTAATATTGTATCATATTCGATTAAATCATAACTTTATGATTTTAAACCATAATTTCTTTTTATATGTGGTCTCCCACAACATAAAAATATTAGAAATTGTAGAGGAAAAGAGGCACATGACAAAATTTAACTTTATCAATGTAGAAATTCAGATGTTTAATTTCTTAAAAAAAACAGCAGTTGTCATTAACTACCTTTTTCTTATTTTGCTCTGTTAACAATGCAGGAATAAAATTTTTAGAATCAATGCAGTAAATCACAAGAAAACAGTACAGGTACGACTCATGAATGCAGTGAATTAGTAGATCAATAGGTTGATTCAAAGGAAAACATTTTCTGAAAATTATTAGTTTTATTTTTTTAATGCACGATAGCTCTGATTTGATTGTCCGAACTTTTAATGATGCTTAAATAAAGACTTATACATTGTTTTTTTTATTCATTTCTTAATAGGCATTGAGCTAATGGTTAAAACAAATGTGTAAATGAAGTAAAGTCTTAAAGTAAAAAAGCTAAGTTTTGTGACTAAGCTTTTAAATCTTGATATAAAATTACAAAAATCATTTCACTAAATTTTACTAACCCTCAGCACCAGTAAGTTTATACATGCAACTCTTAAAATGCACAATTGGTTTACATCATGAAATAACTAACTGTTGTCTGGATTCAGATTAAAATAAAAATAGCAGTAACAAAAATAACTAGTTAATTATCATTAAAAAATATGCATTACAATATACATAGGATTTGAACCAAGCGAATGCATTTAAATAAGTGCCAATTCTATTAATGTAAATAATAAAAACAAACAATGTAAAACAAAAATATTTATTTACAAAATAATGACACAAACATTCTTTAACTAGAAAAACTCAACATTTTTCTACCAAAAGAAAACCAAACATTTTCTGCACTTGGATTCCTTAGCTTGGGAGTTTCCCCAAATAATGCCCTACAAAGACAATACAATGAGAAAACATAAGTTTTGATTTAACACAGCAGGGAACGGCTCATACTAAACAGTGTAAATCAGAATGAAGCATTTTAAAAAACACAATTTTTCTCTGTTCCTTCTTATTATATCTTGACAAGGAATTTTTTCCCAGTTTCTCGGAAATTAAAAGATCTTCGTAATAAAATAATTAAGACATATTACTCAAAATTAAGCTCTTAAAGGGACCACTTTAATTCACTGAAGTATTTTATAGTTCTTTAAAGAACGTATGGGAAACCAATGCAGCTGTAATACAAACTTAAGAGGAAATTTCAAGGAAAAAACAATTTGGCATCAAGTGCCAATACTGGACTGTTTACAAAGGGTATGTAAAATTTACCTGACACAAATATTGAAAACAACCAAACATTTCTTTAACTTCACTACATTTCAATTTTAAATATGAATATATACAATAGAGTATCACATTTTTTTTTTTTTTTTGGAAATTCAAAATTTCAAGTTAACAAAAAGTTGTCACTATATTCACATAGTTACCGAAAAAATTTATTTTGAAATCGAAAACTATTTAGGTATGCCGGGGATCACCTTGAAGTTTCAAGTCCCTATTTCAAAACGCAGTACTTCAAAGTTTGTACTTATTGGTATAATAATAAAAATTATTCTGTAGGATAGGTAAATATTCTAAAAATATGACAGACTAGCAAAAATGTGATGTTTTTTTATAACTATTTATGGAAATCTAAAAGTTAAATTTTAGCTACAATACATTTTTTATTGATAGATTACTTTTTAAGTAGTCCATTTTTGCACTTAAATAATTATTTTTGCTTTAGATATAATTTATACATTCTTTTAAAAAATCATCGTTTTTACTAAAAAACTTGAAACTTCAAGGTAATCCCGCATACCTAAATATTTTTAAAATTTTCAAATTTTTTTGGTAACTATATGAATATAGTGGCAACTTTTTATCAACTTGAAATTTTGAATTTCCAAAAAAAAAAAATTTTGTAATACACCCTTATATACAATAATGATCTTTTGTAGCGCTTGAGAGAGCAGCAAAGGAGATGGGACTTGTTATCAATGCGGACAAAACAAAATTTTTGATATCGACTAATAAATCTCCCGATTTGTCTTCTTTGAAGATAGGTAACTACACCTTTGAAACCGTAAAACAGTTTAAGTACTTGGGTACTCTGATCTCTTCTAGCAACGATCTGAAAATTGAAGTAAATAATAGAATCTTTCTGGCTAATAGAAGTTTCTTCGGCCTCAGAAACCAATTCACCTCAAAGTTCATTTCACTAAAAACAAAACTGAGCCTCTATAAAACTTTAATCAGGCCTATTATTCTGTATGGAAGCGAATGCTGGACCCTCAATAAATCTGAAGAAGAAAAGCTGCTAATTTTTGAAAGAAAAATTCTAAGAAAAATCTTTGGACCTACTCAAGAAGGCAATAGATGGAGAATCCTGTATAACCATGAGATTAACAGAAAGTACGACAAATTTGCCGGAACTGACATCGTAAGAGTTATAAAAGCCTCACGTATTCGGTGGCTAGGACATCTTTTTAGACATGCTGATGCTGTCCCTACCAAAAAGTGACTTTTGCAAAAATTGAAGGGATTAGACGTCGAGGACGACCACCCACTCGATGGTTGGATGATGTGGAGAATGACCTAAAACTAATGGGAATCAATCGATGGAGGGCTGTTGCGACTAATAGGGTCAGCTGGAGGAAAGTCAGCGAGTCGGCCTTGGCCTGCAAAAGGCTGTTGAGCGTTTGATGATGATGATACAATAATGATAGCAGGAAACAGAGTTTGACCAAAGTGCCAAAGCTTCAGCTACTATGTACATGTTATGCTTTAGCATCCAACACGCAATCACCAATGTAAATTATCCAGATATTTATTTTCCAGTGAACCCAATTTACACATAATGCCAAGCTTTGAGTATAATATATTGAAATACATATATATATATTAAACAAAGAAAATTTAGAACAATTAAACCTGTCTTACAAACTTTTATAGACATAAAATATATAATAAGAAAAAACAAATAACATGCAACATCATATATTTTGTCATTCAAATAAAATACTTGTTTCAAATAACAACCTTTTTCTTTTAATAATGTATGTTCCATAGACAGGGTTGCCACTCAATTCCGGGGGAAAAATTCCCTGTGTTTTCCCTGCATGAATATGCAGTATTACGAACGAGCAAACATATATTCTATACGAAAATTAATATCCTGGCACAGAAAAAAAAACAAAATAAAAACATAGGGAGGCAAAGCAGAATTCATTAAAATTGAAATCATAAAAAGGATTGATGACTAATCTGATACTCTCTAATTAAATTAGCATAAGCTTTAAAATGCATTTCAAACTAAGTAATAAATATTTTTTGCTTTTATAATACACAATTAAATATTTACTTATAAATAAATAAACTTAGCAAAAAAAAACTGAAGTAAAATTACTATTTATTTTATATTATTTATTATTATTTTATTCATTTGCACATAAATTTTCTCTTTGGTAGTTTCACATTTTAGAATTCATTTTGGCAACTTGAACTTTTGAAAAAAAAGTAAAATTCCCTGCACTTTCCAGATTTTTGAAGAAATTTTCAAAATTCCCTGGATTTTCCGTTTTTCTGTTGATTTTTCAATTCCCTGTATTTTCCCTGTTTTTTCAGGTTTCCCTGTGGTGTGGCAACCCTGATAGAGCTACAATCTTACTAGAATATGCAGTACTGTTACAGTTTGACTGTACACATGAATGCGGTTTAAGTGCAAACTTAGTTAAACATACTCTAACTTCATTATGACGTGGCGCCAAAGATCACAAACAGCTCCCCTCCCCTCTTTTTCTACCACGACTCTCTCCACATGATGAGTAAGTTTTAGCCTAGCGGATAAAGAAGCATACTCTAGTAGCATAAGATCTCTGTAGTATTTTCCCAGATTTAAAAAGAATAAAATTTTAATTAATAAAAGACAAAGAATGTTCAGTAAATTTTCAAACTGAAAGAGATGTGACTGATAAAGAGTACTGATAATAGAGCTCAAAATGAAATTCAGCAAACAGTTATAATGGTAAATGAAAAATGATCAAATAAGCTTTGTGCTAAAATATAATTGAAGTTAAAAATCAATGTAAATAAAGCAAATTAGGTAAAAAGTACAGCATATAGCTATTTTAAGGCTACAATGGAGCAACACACATTGCTGTGAGAGAACTATCAGTTCCCTCACAGCTTTTTTGTGCTAACTAACCTAATTTGTGCTTTATTTACATTGATTTTTATGATGGTAGTTGTGATATTATTTCAAAAATTCTTAAAATTGACATCTGATATTTTTCTAACTATCACATTGTAAAGGTTCTTAGATCCATTAAAAAATAACTTACATCTTTTAACAATTCTAATAAAAGTATCATAGACTATGCAATATATATATGTATGTACTATTGGCCCCGATTAAACTAATATTGTTGATTGAAATAAATAACATTCAACTAAGCAGAGTATTTGACAATGCGGGGAAACTTTCTTTACCTCGCCCAAACTAAATCTGTGTGTACATTTTTTAAAAACAAAATACCCAAGTTTGAGTATGTAATTAGCCTGGGGCATATACCTGGATAATTGCCCCAAAATCATTTATCTACCCACTCCGGGAAATTATTTGATCCACATCACAACAAAAAGCAAATGAATGAAGATGATTGAATGAAGTGAGGTAACTTTGCATTTAATAGATAAGAATAAAAACATTTTACAGTAAGTCAATTATTAGTCAAGTCAACACATTTCATCCCATGACAATGACCAATAGCATACATAGACTAAGGTGCGCTCCCCCGCAAGATTTGTAAGTGTACCCCCACCCCCTATTACGATATAAAAAATATTTTCCCCCTGTAACTTATAGAGCTAATTTTCTGGATTGTGCGCCTTCAAACCTTTTGCCGCCCCTCCTCCAGCAACCACAAGGGCGCTATGTATGGAACTGACAATGACTAACATGAAAGATGTTTCATTTGCACATGACTTCGGCTATCAAACACACACACAGACACAAGTATTTTGACTTAGATCGTGTATGGGTGTACAAGTAATGGCCACCGACCACACATTTTAGTTCATGAAATTAACTTAAAAATTAGCTTTAAGCTATTTTTAGAGAACTTTCTGTATAGCTATAAAATTATTAACTAAAATATTAGTAAAAATTAAGCCGTCCATAACAGGACTATATTGAGCATAAAACTTAATAAAAACTCAATATGTTAAATGAATGCACAGTAGGAATTAGCAATGCATTAATCATTTCAATTATAAGCTGAAAAGCAGGGTTCGTAAATATCGTGATATTTGCGAAAATATCCGATATTTTGATATATACCCGATATTTTCAATTCGCGCAAGCTTAATTCTTTAATCAGTAACTACATCCTCAAATCAATGTTATTTATTTCCTTAAATAAGTATTATGACAGTACAGACTAAAAATTAATGTTTCTTTCAATATTTCTCTACATAAATATACATTAAAATTTACAACAATGAAATGTTATGCAGCCATTTTTGCTGAAATGTAATAGTTTAATGTTTTAAAAATTACATAACCTAATGATGATGTTGGCTACTATACTGGATATTGACTATTATGTTCATATAAAAATAATAACAGTATCATATACATAAATATCAACTATCATGTAATATCAAACCAAAAGATGAAAACTTATTGATAACCGTACATTATACACTATTAGTGTAATTGATTTTTTCAATATGTAATATTTATATGTATTTTTTTTTAATACCCATAACTTTTTTATTAATTAATACTTCAAACTATAATATTGACTTTATTTGAAAAACATTAGAACTAAACAACTTATTTATTGTTTTATCACATTGCAAAGACATAAAACAAAACTTTAACTGAACAAAATAAAAAACAAATATAAAATTTAAATCTTTTGTTTTGTTTTACATAGTAATTTTGTTACTAAAACAAAAACTATATGTTGCATTTTTAGGTTGTATTATTATTTTTTAGCACTAACACACATTGTACAAACATTAGACACATTTCCATATTCTGATTAACTTTTCATTTTTAACTACGCATTTTTCATCTCTATTCAAGTTGTTTTTTAACTTCTAATTTTATTATCAGAAAATAAAAAAGGAATATCATATTATTTATTACATCATACTAAAGATGACATCATTAATATGATGAAGACAATTTTTCTATTGAAAATATCGCATTTCAAAAAATAAATATCGAAAATATCAAAATATCTTGATATTTTCAGAATAAATATCGGATATATATCTACTGATATGTATCGGCGAACCCTGCTGAAAAGTAATCAAAAATTGAACTTACTTTTCTACTCTTGGATGGGAATCCTTCGCCCCACTCAAGAATTGCTCCACTCTTGATCTGCCTCAACCTAAAGACGGGAAGGGGGAATGAGAATATTTTTTTTAAAAATAATATCTTTGTATGATTGCATTTTTTAAAATTAACATGTGATTATTATTTATATATTTTTTTTGATATTTAAGTTTGTATACTATTTTTTAAAATTTAAGCAGTACTTTTCTTCGTCATTAGAGACTTACCGAGAAAAAAAGTAATTCAAATTTTATACTTACTAATACTGTTGTCCCTGCTTAATTGGGTAACGGATAAATGAATACCCCGCCTAAATGAATAAAACATCCTGGAACCGTATCATAGGCGCAATGATAAAGATTCCCGCTTAAACAAATACCCCGGTTAATCAAATAGTATTTCTTGGAACCAACAATATTCGTTTAAGCAGGGCCGACAGCACCGTCGGCTCCAAGAAATAGTATTCGATAAAGCGGGGGATCTTTAACATTACGTTTCTGGTATGGGGAAGATTCGGTTCCGAGATATTATACTCGTATAAGCAGAGTATTTGTTTATCCGTTACCCCATTAAGCGGGGACGACAGTAGTACCATATTCAGAGCTATTTTAAAGTACGAACAAAGCTATTTTAATGCAAACATTCATATACTGTCGGCCTCGCTTAAACGAATGCTGTCGGTTCCAGGAATTATTATTTGATTACGCGGGGATCTTCAACATTACGTCTATGCCATGGGTTCCGGGATGTTTTATTTGTATATGCGGGGTATTCGTTTATCAGTTACCCGATTAAGCGGGGACGACAGTATTAAATTTAAAGTTTATTGCTTTTCAATTCTTCTTAAATCTTATGACACCCTACAGTAATCTCTTTTACAGTTACTTAATCATTCACACATGAAACAAACATTAGAAAAAAAAACTTCATAATAATATATGTTCAGAAATGTGTTAAGTCAATAAAATGCTAGTTTATTTTTAATTAAAAAAGCAGCTGAAAGAAAAGTTACCACCATTTCAAATTCTTAAGAAGGTGACTAAAATAAAACACAAGTTAAACACTAGATTATTGTATATTGTAGTAGTTGTACGCCAACTCAATACTAAAGACTTAAAAAATAAATAAAGCTTGATTCAATTGTGTAAATGTAAATTACGGCAATTTGGTTTGCATTGGTATGAGGTAAATTAAGTCCTCCTGGCTAAGAACATAATTTTCTTATTTTAAATTAATAATTATACCTTATGTGGATAAATATAGGAGTTAATTGGATATTCATTTACATTTCACAGAGATATACAATACATACTTCGGTACCATTTTCTTTTAAATAGGCAAAAAATGAAGACAGAGATTACAGTTAAACATGTTTGTATTCGGAAAAATATGGTATCCGGCACAATCAAAAACTGTCTAGTCTAAAATCTGCCTACTTAATACTTTGTCTAATTTTACGAGAAAAACACATTAGATTCCCAACCTATCACTTAAAATCGCGTATTACGTTTTAACAGATTGCAGTTGCAAAAATAGTTCATTACAGGAATGGAGAGATAAAACCATGCTACACACATAATAAAATACAAAAAAAAAGAGCACTTACTTAATAATAATGCTTCTTGCTTCATATTTTGGTTGCTTCACTCACAACTTTCGGCCGATAATAGCTTTACTTCTCCTTAATCCAATAGTCCGTAACCTACGAGTTTCAGTGCTGCTGAGTTGTGTTAATCCTCGTAGGCTATGGAAATGAGGAAAATGCGGAATATTTCACGGAAAATTTCCGTTTTTTTAAAGAAAAGAAACGTTTTGAAACGAAAACGGAAATTTCCTGTTAAAATCAGTAAAAATCTTCCTGAAAATTCAGGTTTTTTTTAACAGTGTATGAGCAAAAATAAAGAATGTTGGTCAAGACTATGATGTGGAAAGCAGAGAGCTTTATCCAGAGGAGCGAAAACTTTGCAAAGAAGTTTTAAAGTTGTATCTTTTTACGATTGATAACAATACATTTTAGAATTTTAGTTATTTGAAGTTTTTTTACTGAACTAAGTTGTATGTATTAATTATTATACGTTAAAATATATTACACGTGTTTCTAAATGAATAATTCGGGATAATTAAATAAGTATGAAAAGCAGCTAATATGAGCTCATGTACAAAAAATGAAAGAAATAATCTTTGGGGTAGAAATTAAATTGTTATGAATTATGATATCAGTTCTTATTGAAAAAAAAATCGATACAAGAAGTTTCACTATCTGCCACCTCTTAGCAAAAACATTTATTTTTTTTTAATTGAAATCGAGAAAAAATAAATAATTTTTAAAAGAAACTGAAAAAGTAAATTTCAATAGCTGCAAAATTATATTCACGTCGGAAATTACATCAATGGTAGAGGGAAATAATTATTTCCATTCTTAAAATATACTAATAGAGTCGGCATTCATTGTAAAAACCCCTGCCGTTCAAACAAATTGGTCACTGTAGCGAAAAGTCTCTGTAACGTAAATGTAAGGCATATTGCATGTTAATTTCGTACTGTTTAAAAACACTAGAATAACTTTTACTAGTTCTGCTATATGTTCAACGGGTAGGAAAAGACTAACAAACTTGTAAATCAATACAAGTTTTAGCTCTGTAAAAGTAGAAAATAGGTGAAAAAAATCATGAAAGAAGGCCTGATGCACTGAAAAAAAAAAAAAAAACGCTCAAGCGAAGAAAAAGCACAACTTAATAAAAATAATTAAATACACAGAAAAATTTAAAATAGGAAAGTTGGGTTTTGAGCTGCGGAAACTGTGTACCTGTCAGTCTGTCTATTGGTCAGTTTTTCTGCCCCCCCCCCCCGCAATAACTGTTGAGTGCATACTCCGATTCGATTTTTTTTTTAATCGAAAGAGCTCAGTGAGGACAATGCACTCCCATACTCGACTTTTTGATTTGAATAATATTTCATTCAATTTCGAATTTCCAATTTTTCCCCTGTCCTCACTTATAAATTTTGAAGGAGCAAGTTCGATTCGAGCGAACATTTTTTTTTTTCGAAATATCTCAGAGAAAACACCTCATTCCTGTTTGATTTTTTTATTTGAACACATTTTCATTAAATTTTGAGCTTTTTTTTTTTTGAAAGACCATTCTTACATACCCAGTGATGCAATTGACAAAAATGTTTAGGGGAAATCACTTTGAGTTAGAGGGGACCCACCAAAAGAAAAGTGGTTTGAAAAAATTTATATTTGGTATTTTTACAATTAAAAACCCTAAATATACCCCCCCCCCTATACTACAGAATCATACGAACACTTAAAAAAATAATTAAAAATAACAGGAGGTTCAGTTGTCACCTCCTGCTGACAAGGACCCCTTAACAGGGGGGGACTCTCCTTAAACAAGGGACCTGCTTTAATCGCAAATAGTACGATACAATTTAATTTTGATGTGTTGTTTAAAATCGTTTTTCCTCTTTAAAAAGCTCTCTGCTTTCCATGTCATAGGCTTGATAGTAGCTTTATGCTTTAACTCGCACAGGTAAAGTAAAAGATTATTGTAAAGCCGTCTTTCAAAAGCTTTGCAGATGACCAACAAGAAGTTCTGTCAAGAACTAAACGAGCCTACTTTCCCGTACATCGACATCGGCATTCTAGCATCTGATCATTATTCTCTTGATCATCTGAGACTAAACATTATGTCAAACATACCTTTTTAGCACTTAAAGCTGATTTCTAAAAGCAAAATATACCCCTCTCATCAGATGAAATAGAGACATAAAAAGTAAATAAATGAATAAATGAAGTTTTGTCGCACCTTTTAAAGAATGTAACTGTTACAGTTCTTCCGTAGAAAAATTCCTCAATCGTTTTCAAAAAAAAAAAAAAAAATTAAAAGTACAAAGTACATCAAAACACATTTTATCAAAGAAAGGAAAAAAAACTCGTCCGTCGATAAAATGTCTCGATTTTCACTTTTAAACCGTTGCCAGTTGTTAAATATAAATAAAGAATAAAATGCCCTCGTGAATGAAACACTTTTGTTACAAAAAAAAATCGTCTGCCAAAAAAAAAAATAATAGTAATAAATAAAATAACACAAATGAATATATAAACAAAAAATCGTCTGCACAGTCAGTCATTTTTTTCTGAGTCTGCATTTCCGCCATGTTTGTGGAGTCGGAGTCGGAATCAGAGTCCTCACAGAAGATTATTCAGAAAAGTACTTTACAAACATTATTTATCAAAACCATTTTTTTACAAAGTTAGTTTGAAGGAAATCCGACTTTTAGTTCCAGGATCAACATTCAACTTAAATTCCCCGTAGGCGCTAATGTTAAATTTTTTTCTGAACGGTTCAATATTGAACGAAAAATGGTTCAAACCAAAAAGCGAAATAAGGGAATGAACCTCTCCGAGATTTTTCAAACAAAAAAAAGTGTATTCCATTCGGATGGTTCACTCAGAAGTTATTAGGTGGGGAAAGGTTGCTTGAACGGTTCAATGTTGAACGAAAAAATGTTCAAATTGAAAATTTAAATACTGTAATGAAGTATCCTTGCTGAGATCCTTCGAACAAAAAAAAAGTTTATTTAAATCGGACTGTTCACTCAAAAATTATTAGGGGTGACAGCTTGCTTGAGCGGTTCAATGTTGAACGAAAAATTGTTCAAATCGGAAATGTAAATACGGGAATGAAGTATCCTTGATAAGATCTTTTGAACAAAAAAAATTTGTTGAAATCGGACTGTTCACTCAAAAGTTAGCATCGCGGGACAGGTTGTTTGAACGGTTCAAAGTTGAACCAAAAATTGTTCAAATCGAAAAATCAAATATGGGAATGAGTTGTTCTCGCCGAAATCTTTCCAACAAAAAAAAGGTTTGTTCAAATCGGAATGTTCATTCAAAAGTTATTAGGGGGGGAAAGGTTGCTTGAACGGTTCAATGTTGAACCAAAATTGTTCAAATCGAAAAATCAAATATGGGAATGAGTTGTAATCGTCGAGATCTATCCAACAAAAAAAAGTTTGTTCAAATCGGAATGTTCATTCAAAAGTTATTAGGGGGGAAAGGTTGCTTGAACGGTTCAATGTTGAACGAAAAATTGTTCAAATCGAAAATGTAGATACAGGAATGAAGTATCCTTGAAAAGATCTTTCGAACAAAAAAAAGTTTGTTCAAATCGGACTGTTAACTAAAAAGTTAGCATCGCGGGACAGGTTGTTTGAACGGTTCAAAGTTGAACCAAAAATTGTTCAAATCGAAAAATCAAATATGGGAATGAGTTGTTCTCGCCGAAATCTTTCCAACAAAAAAAAGGTTTGTTCAAATCGGAATGTTCATTCAAAAGTTATTAGGGGGGGAAAGGTTGCTTGAACGGTTCAATGTTGAACCAAAATTGTTCAAATCGAAAAATCAAATATGGGAATGAGTTGTAATCGTCGAGATCTATCCAACAAAAAAAAGTTTGTTCAAATCGGAATGTTCATTCAAAAGTTATTAGGGGGGAAAGGTTGCTTGAACGGTTCAATGTTGAACGAAAAATTGTTCAAATCGAAAATGTAAATACGGGAATGAAGTATCCTTGAAAAGATCTTTCGAACAAAAAAGAGTTTGTTCAAATCGGACTGTTAACTAAAAAGTTAATATCGCGGGACAGGTTGTTTGAACGGCTCAAAGTTGAACCAAAAATTGTTCAAATCGAAAAATCAAATATGGGAATGAGCTGTACTCGCCGAGATCTTTCCAACCAAAAAAAGTTTGTCCAAATCGGAATATTCATTCAAAAGTTATTAGGGGGGGACAGACAGACCGACCGACAGACCGACAGACCGACAGACCGACCGACACACAAATTCCCCATCTCAATACCCTACTTTCAAATTTTTAATTTTTCGATATTCATTTTACCTTTTTATTTTTTTAACTTGGCGATATTTTTTGGACTTGGCGATATTTTTTGGTCTTGGCGATATTTTTTAGATGCATTAAGCCAATTTTAATACTTTTTTCGTCTTTCTTTTATTTTTAACGGGAAAGTAGGCTAAAAATGGGAATCAAGTTTTCCGTTGGATGCAAATAGTGTAATCGCATCGCAGCTTCCAGTTTCATTATAACTCGCTAAAATTGGCGATTTTTCAAAAAAAAATTAGCTAACTTTAGAACCTTATATTTCGATAACGGGGGCGCGAGGGCAAAAACGCGTGCTTCCAGAAACATGTTTTACAATGCTCTTTCGATTGGTACTCATTAAAAAAAAAATTCATTATTCCATGATCGCGTACTTTCCTGGTTAGAATGACAAAAAGTTGCAGATTTCAAAAGATTTTTTCTCCAGGAGACTTCTTTTTTTTTAAATACGAAGGGAAAAGTCACATAGACTTTATGTAGTAAAATTCCAGCACACAGACAGTGATGAATAAGCGAAAAAATCTTTCAGGACACTCCCCGAAGCCCAGAGACTTCAAGAAACTAAAGAAAAGACAAAGTTCATCCCAGAAGATGTTATGAAAAAACTTAAGCTAAGTCACAATTGCTAGTTTTAAGGACAAGTACATATTTGCGGACGACATGAGTGACTTCCATTCATGTTAAATCTTTGCATTTCAATTCAAAAGCATTTCTTAAAATTACTTTTCATTTTTCATAAGTTCAAAATCATTTTGGATGTTGACAAATTATAAACGTTTACTGGTATTGAAATTATGCATTTATTTGACAGTAATTATCTGTTCTTATTCACCTCCATCAATATTACTCATGTTTGTGAGACCTATTACAGGTTAAATTGAAAAAAAATAAAAATTTTAACATGTGTTCCGATTGACCTCTATCAGCGGGGTGATTCGGAACACTCATAATTTCCTATATATTTTAATAATAATTGTTCAAAATGTTTTGTCTTTGCTTGGAATATCAAAAGCAAAGCAAGACCGAAGATTTTACCCAAAAAAACAAATTAAAAAAAATCTTTTAACTGCTTTTTTTTATAATCAAAGCTGAAAAGTGTTCCGATTCACCCCATTTCACGGTATTGCTTAATTCAGCGAAGTTGAAGAGTTATATTTCTCACCAATAAGAAAAAGCTACAAACGACTCTTTGTTAACGCAAGTAGTGATTTATTAGAATGCTTGTCAAAGTACAAAACTTTGAGACCATGGTCGACTAGAGGCCGCGTCAGCCTAGTCAGAGACTAGGGACCCGAAGCAGCCTCAGAATCTGAGAACTTTCCATTTTATGAGTAAGGGGAGACTGAGGACCAAACTGACAAGGGGTCCACCTTGGCTCTCGGCGGCCCTGGTTGAGACTAGAGGCAGAAACCTAGTAAAAAATCCTCTCTATTCGTTACTTTTCAGCCTGAAATAAAATTTTTCGGTAAGTGAAAATTCTCAGTTTGCTGAACGATACTGCGAACTTTACTGAATGATAAACATACCAGCATGAGCACGTATACCATATACACTGCTCGACATTGAAAATGCAACACCAAGAAGGAGTGGTCAGAAATTGATGAAATTTGGTAAGAAGACAGAGACAGCATGGAACAATAAGTGATATTTATTTTAAAATAAATAAGCAAAATTTAGAGCGAGGACGGCGTCGGCTCAGTAAGAAGTAGGACCACCGCGGACAGCGATGCACGAAGAAACACGTCTAGGCATGGAGTCAATAAGCCTGCGGATGGTGTCCTGAGGGATGGCACTCCATTCCCTTTCAACCATTTGCCACAGTTCGTCCTCTGAACGAGGCAGTGGCAGGTTCTGCAAACGGCTTCCAATCACGTCCCACACATGTTCGATTGGTGACAAGTCAGGAGAGTATGGTGGCCAGGAAAGAATCTGTACACCTCGTAGAGTATGTTGGCTGATTCGAGCAATGTGAGGCCGGGCGTTATCCTGTTAAAAAATTGCATTTGGCAGACCCTGAAGGTAGGGGATTGCCACCGGCCGCAGTACATTATCTACATATCGTTGGGCCGTCATAGTGCCCCGAATATGAACTAGAGGTGATACGGAATTGTATGCAATAGCGCCCCAAACCATTATGCCACGTTGTCGCGCTGTGGGGTGTTCCACAGTTACTGCCGGATTCGATCTTTCTCCACGTCGACGCCACACACGTATGCGATGACTATCGCTGGACAAACAGAAGCGGGATTCATCTGAGAACACTACGGTTTGCCATTCTGCCATCCACGTCGCTCTGGTCCGGCACCATTCCAAACGTTGGAGTCTGTGCTGTGAGGTCAATGGCAGTCTTCTAAGCGGGCGCCGCGATTGCAGGCCACGTGCAACCAGTTGACGGGAAATGGTTCTGGTCGACACAAGAACATCCAGGGTACCTTGCACGTGCTGCAGAATCGACGTACAAGTGACTTGCGGGTCCGCCACAGCTTGTCGGTGAATCCGTCGATCCAAGCGGTCTGACGTCACTCTGGCTGCACCTGCACCCCTCAATGTGGCTACATTTCCTCTTTCCAACCATCTCCGACACAGCCGATGCACAGTGCTTGCATCCATGTGGGTATCAGCTGCAATTTGACGTATGGACCAACCTCCCCTTCTCAGTCCGATCACCATACCCCTTGTAAAGTCGTCTATATGCTGGAAGTGTCTTCGTTGAGGACGGCGTGGCATTTCCTCCTATCACACGTATTCTTCGAGACAAAAACCAAATTTCTGCGATAATTATTCTGGCAGATAAACCAACATGAACATAGCCATACTTTTCAACTTCATTCTCTTATATCTTACTTCACGTGCGTCGGAGAGCTGCGCATTTCATATCATTTGCATAACTTAGCGACGTGCGTCTACGGTAAAATTTGCATGAATTTCTGATCACTCCTTCTTGGTGTTGCATTTTCAATGTCGAGCAGTGTACGTAACATCTAATGATATTTAATATTAAGCATCATTTAAAATTAATAATAATGAAAAAAAGATGCATTTTGTAATTTTGTGCCAAAATTTGCCAAATCGTCAGTAAAAATTGCCAAATAAGTATTTTTGGGAGGTCACAGTGACCTTCCTTGACCTCAGTTTGAACGCCCGTATCAACAGGGAATTTCTACACCCCAAAAACTACAGCTAAGACACAAGCTCTCCTTTCCTCCCCAAAAGCCGTTTGAAGTCGAGTTCAGAAAAAAAAGGAAACATTTTGCATTAAAATCTGAGCTCCATATCCTGCTATTGCAACATAGCAGTATCTATTCTTATCTTCTAAAGATGCGGTAAATTGATTTGGGGACAAAACACTTGCAATACCGATCTGTTACTTCAGGCTTAGGTCACCTCATTTCATTTGTACAAACAGTAGCCGGAAAGTAATGAGGCATGAATTCTATCATTCGATTGACCTCCAGCATGGGACTGCAATTTAGTGTTTACATTTCAGGACATTGACTTGATACGCTCAGACAGGTCTCGAAATTCTCGGAAATTGGAGCACAAGTTAACGTAAACAAACGTTAGATAAATTTAAATTATAAAAACATCTATTATTTGTTGGGTTACTACATTTTTTTTTTTTTTTTTTTGAATCTTAATAGGAAAATATACAGGAACACAATGTAAGGATTTCAAAATAGTTGAATCAGAACTTCAAATTCGCAGGTTTTTTAACGTGTAAAACAGAAATAAAAGTATGATGTGGATCCTTATACTCTGCCTCCTTACACTCTGATGCAATAATTGATATATTTTTTAATAGGGCTGATTGGGGTAAGTGGGTCACCCCTCCAAAACTGAAATATACTTTGCTTACACTGATCATGTCACATTTCATTATATGATTCGTTTTGCATGTACTTGATTTCATTTAACTCTTTTACTAAGTCTTCCAATTTAGGTCAAAAAAAAAAAAAGCTCTGAAAAATATTTTAAAAGAAATTCAGGCAACATTTTTCAAAAAATTTTCCCAGGTTACGTTTTATTATTATTTTTTTAACGTTTATTAAACGTTCACGAATAGTTAAACCTAAAGTACGTGCTGCAATAGGAATTTTTACTAATAGGATAATTTAAAAAATGCTTATGGATAGGGGTCTTCCTTAGCCTGTAAATTTTTCCTATGAGGGGTAAGTTTGGCCTTCCACTATAAGATAAGTAGATCTCTTCATAATAAACATAATAAAAACGATTTTAAAATGAAAAGCAACTCTGAAGAAATTTCTATGGTGACATAGAAGAGAATTGATAGTTTAGCGATAAAAACTGCAAAAGCTGGTATGTATGTGTGAGCCTTGCATCAAAGAAAACCATAAAGAATTATGTAACTAATTTTGGAAGTCGATGACACAAATTAAAGAAATACTGCTAAAATAAATGTGCGAGAAAGAATAGAAATTGCGATACTTTTTGTTGGCCAATGGGGGAATTTCCTTTAGTCAAAAGTACTACTTTTTAGCCTACTTTCCAGTTAAAAATAAAAGAGAGGCGAAAAAAGTATTAAAAAGTGGCTTAATG
>JAXGGA010002649.1:0-117485 GCA_038373865.1 Uloborus plumipes
CATTTCTGCAACTTACACAAAAAGGAATATTTAATTTCACATGAGTTTCAACCTGAGTTACAGCCCCCTTTTAAAATATTCCTGCATTCTAAAGGGGGCGTGCGTCACTGATTAAAAATATTTTATAGACGAGAACAGAATACAAATCAAAAAAAGAAACGAAAAAGGATAGACAAAACAGATATAATGATGTCTTTTGACAGTTTGTTTTGAAACGGAATAGAGTCCGATAGGGGATCCTAACCAGGGCAAACACACGTGTATTAATGAACAAAGTTCAAGTGGGTTCAAATCAAGAGCATCTCCATACATATTTTTAAAGCAAAAATTTTGCGCCCTTGTCCTTAAGACTAATATATTAAAGATTTAAATTTTTACCTATCTACACGTTTTGAGACTAGTGGGTCATTCCATGTCAAGTGATCCAACGTTTTTTACCTTACATTTTTGTATTTCTTTCACATTTGGCTCATCAATTGTACCCCTTGAGGTAATCAAAAGTCTCAATTTTTGGATTTTTATCTCTATTATTTTTTCATTTATGAGACTTTGAACTTTGGAAAAACCCTCGTTTTTCCATGGATAAGGGTACATAAAAGGGACCATAACTCGGCACCAAATATAGATAGAACGATTTGGTAAATGGCATTTTAAAGTACGTTAGTTGCCGCTTAATTTGATATGCAACATGACTAATTTGATAAAAATTTTCTTTTTCAAAAAATGAAATTTAAATTTCAAATTTAAATTTCTCGAAAAACATATAATTAATTTTTTTGAAAAAATTCTCAAAAATTTTTGTGTATTTCATCTATGTTTGTACAAATTTTTAGATTGGGATCTCAATGGGATCATATTTTTTTGAATTTTTGAATAAAACTGTATAGGAAAAAAATGATATTTTTTAGATTCTATTTATTTAAATACTAAGTTCTCTTGCTTGTGATGGTCTAAAAAGTAGTGAACAAACATGAATATGTTTAAAGTGAGCTAGCATGAGCTTATAGATTTGTCAGGTTCACCCCCCTCCCCCTTCCTCCACCGCACAACCACTCTTTTTTAATTCAAAACTGTTCAAAATGTTAAAAAAAAAACTCTTTGATACAAAATGAATACTAAACTTTTTTAAAGTTGGTAAATGAGTTTCCTTATAACTAGACGAAGTATCCCCCTCCTCCACCCAAATATACCATTAACGCTGTACTATTATGACGTCTAACCTGGGGATTGAATTGACTATTATTTTTACTCTAGGTAAGTGAGCTAACATTAACTTGTAGATTGGTTAGCTCCCCCTCCCTTCCTTCCTGACCCAACCATTTTCCCCCCAAACTGTTTAAAATGCTAAAAAAAAGCTTCTTTGATACAAAATGAACAGTAAACTTGTTTAAAGTTGATAAATGGGCTTCCTTATAACAAGGCAAAGTACAACCCTTCCCCCACCCAAATATACCATTAACGCTATACTAATATGACGTCTCACCTGGGGATTGATTTGAGGATTATTTTCCCCCTAGGTATATATTGTTTTTCAGACGAAGTGTTTCGTTTTCAATCCGAACTTCACAAAGTGTACTTCCATTCAAAATCTGAATTTAAACTTATGGTTCATTTCATCCCCTCCCCCAGCACCAATCTTCAATTTTGAAGGGAGGGAATAAATGGGTCGCCCCAAGATCATAGCAAACAGCAAAATAGCCACTGTTTCCCCTTGTTCTCATAATGTTTTCCCATTATTTTTACACAAAACTGAAAAGAAATTAAAGTGTCACGTTATATGTCAGTCCCCATCACTGCCTTTCTTTTCTCTTATTGGACAAAGCTCATGAGCTAATAGGAAAGAGTAACAAACAGAACAAACTGAAACACTACCAGACATCAGTAGAGACTAAGGCTTTGAAATGGGGCTAGACGGGATGATAAAAAAAATAAAAGTTTGGAGTGGAAAGGTAGGGTAAGGGGGGGGGAGCAATCTGTAAAGAAGTTAAACAACATGTGAGGTTGTGCTCAAAAAAGCAGTGTTTGTTTAATATATACATATATAGATATATCTTGCTGCATTACTTTCCTTTACAACAAAATGAAAAAGAACACAAACAATTAAATAAAAGCTGCACACTAGATAATGTGGGAAGATAGTTATGGGGACACAGACATATGGTCTGATATTTTGATTTATTTTCAGTTTTGTGCGAAAAGAATAGAAAAAACGATGAGAACAAGGCGAAACAGTGCTATTTTGCTGTTTGCTATGATATTGGGGCGACCCATTTATTTCCTCCCTTCAAAATTGAAGATTGGTGCTGGGGTAGAAGATGAAATGAATCATAAAGTTAAATTTCAGATATTGAATGGAAGTACACTTTGAAGTTCGGATCGAAAAGAAACACTTCGTCTGAAAAACAATATATATACCTAGGTTTGAAAATAATCCTCAACTCAATCCCCAGGTTAGACGTCATATTAGTATAGTGTGAATGGTATATTTGGGTGGGGAGGGGGATACTTCGTCTAGTTATAAGGAAACCCATTTCCCCACTTTAAATAAGTTTACTATTCATTTTGTATCAAAGAGTTTTTGTTTTTTTTTTAAACATTTTGAACAGTTTTGAATTAAAAAAGAGTGGTTGTGCGGGGAAGAAAGGGGTAGGGGGTGAACCTGACAAATCTATAAGCTCATGCCAGCTCACTTTAAACATATTCATGTTTGTTTACTACTTTTTAGACCATCACGAGCAAGAGAACTTAGTATTTAAATAAATAGAATCTAAAAAATATCATTTTTTTCCTATACAGTTTTATTCAAAAATTCAAAAAAATATGATCCCATTGAGATCCCAATCTAAAAATTTGTACAAACATAGATGAAATACACAAGAATTTTTGAGAATTTTTTCAAAAAAATTAATTATATGTTTTTTGAGAAATTTAAATTTGAAATTTAAATTTCATTTTTTGAAAAAGAAAATTTTTATCAAATTAGTCATGTTGCATATCAGATTAAGCGGCAACTAACGTACTTTAAAATGCCATTTACCAAATCGTTCTATCTATATTTGGTGCCGAGTTATGGTCCCTTTTATGTACCCTTATCCATGGAAAAATGAGGGTTTTTCCAAAGTTCAAAGTCTCATAAATGAAAAAATAATAGAGATAAAAATCCAAAAATTGAGACTTTTGATTACCTCAAGGGGTACAATTGATGAGCCAAATGTGAAAGAAATACAAAAATGTAAGGTAAAATTTTTCTCAGATTTTGGATCACTTGACGTGGAATGACCCTAGTGACATTTTTGGAGTGTCTCTGTGTGCGTATGTCCTTAAAGGAATTGCCTTTTATGTCAGAAAAACCAATTCATAGATTCAAACACAACTTGACACCCTGATGACTCTCAGACTTGCAGATAATTCTGATTAGTTTTGAGTAAACTCGCTCATAGGAGTTGTCACCGATCAAGGGTGGACCCAGAATTTTTTAAAGGGAGGCGCGATTTATTTTTCTTACTTATTTTTTAGTAAGCAAACTGATTTACAAATATTGATCACACAGAATAAAGGATTCAGACTTCAATTTCGAAATATTTCCGGGGGAGAACCTCAAACCTTCTGCCCCCAACTTCATTAAAACTCGTATAAAATTGAATTTTTTAAACTTCAATATCGAAAAACTACTGGAGAGAGTCCCCCAAGAGAAGGGCGATCGCCCCTCCCCGCCCCTGTCACCGTTTGATTATTTTTTTACAAATACTGGACATACAATAAAGTTTCCTTTCGTCTCCATAGCCCTAGTTTAAAATGTCCTTATTTTTTCGCTAACTTTTATTATATGAGCTTCAATTTCAAAACTAACTACAATTTATTTTTACACTATAATTTATTACTATTGTTTTAACAAAAGTTGTTACATTTTGATAGATATGTTAATAAAAGTATATTCTCTCAAGTAACGATTTTGTCATGTTTCAAAGCGATAGGATTTGTTGTACTAATATTTTCTTCAAGTTTTCATTTTTTTTTTTTTTTTTTTGCTGTTGTCTAATAGACTCTTTAAATAATTGATATATTGTTTCGATATTGATTATGCAACTACTCCAAATTAATTTTATTGGAAATTGTTACACGAACTAGTCTCATGAAACATTATATTGCATAAGGTTTCTTTTTTTTTACTTCCTGCTGTTACGCAAATATCTAAAGAATATTTTAAAATATTATTATGCAGCTAAATTGCATATTAATTTTTAATCATCTATCGAAAACTGATTTGATAGTCAAGTCGCATAAGCCACTTTAATTTTTTACTGTTTACTAACTT
The DNA here is from genome assembly GCA_038373865.1 of Uloborus plumipes. Classification (NCBI taxonomy): domain Eukaryota; kingdom Metazoa; phylum Arthropoda; class Arachnida; order Araneae; family Uloboridae; genus Uloborus; species Uloborus plumipes. Next base: position 4,316 of record JAXGGA010002649.1, read on the forward strand.
TTCGATGAGATTGGAAAAACCTTCAAAAGCATGTTACGTGATCAAATGTTTCTACTGTGTATGCATGAAAGGAAAAACAAATTGAATTACACGTGCCTGGCAGAATGCCAAAGTGCAAAATGCTTCGGTCGTTTGTTCTTCCATTTTTTTTCTTAATTTGTTGTTTTCCTTTTAAATTAATTGAAGTGTAGGGAAACATTCACACATCATTTGGAAATTTTGATTCTTTATGAATCACACTTTGAATCAATAATCATAAGCTAGGTATTATGCCAAATCTTCATGAACAATTTATGAGTAGGATTTGTGCTTCTATAATTTATACTCCCTTGTTAAACTAAGCCCCAGATTCACAGTAGATAATAAAAAATGACTTTATAAATGAGCCACTACTTTCTCCCTATGTTGACAGCCAGTTTTTGCCTTGATGATTAAACAGAACACACTCTAGCTCTTATGTAACCTTTATGGATCGAACTGATTCTGTTTCTAGGCAAATCAATAAGAAATACCAAAAAGGGAAGGAATATTTACAGGAACGTCACAGGAGATCACATGGACCTTCCAAAAATTTTCCTCATTCGGCAAATTCGGACTGACGATTCGGCAAATTCAGGGACAGACATTTTTTTTTTGTAATTATATATGCATACTAGCTGACCCGGCCACGCGTTGCTGTGGCTAAGGTATGATTTAGTTGAAAATTTTATATACTGAGCGAACTACCGTACTACCTACGGTTATAAATGTGCAAATTGTCGTCGAAAAATACATTTGTATTTACTAAGGAAAAAAAATAAAATAATAAAAAATAAGCTATAATAGAAATAATTTGAAAACTTATGAATGCACAGAGGTACGTTTAGAAAATACAATTCTGAGCAAAATCACTCTAAATTTTAATTTTATACAGGTAAAAGTTCACAAATTACAGTAAAACCTTTTTTATTATAATACAATTGAAATACAAAATCACAAAAAAATAAATATTGTATAACTTAAAAACCTTAAAGGTACGATATTTACGAAACAGTCGAATTTTGAATCGCAAACTGTGAGGTGTATATTTATGTTACAAAGCAATGTGACGGTAAAAATTGTGTGTATAGAAATAATTTTAATCCTCGCACCATAAAACAGTATATTTTCCCTCCTAAGAATTTGTTTTTTGAATAGTAAATACTAAATGTATTGTTGAACGATAATTTGCAAATTTATTGCTGCAGATGGATACTCATAGCAAATACAATTCTGAACTAAATCACTAAAAATTTATATATTACATAGGTTAAAGATCACAAAATGCAGTGAGCCTTTCTTTGTCTAAATATCCCTGACATAAAAATCACTAAACAATATGAATATTTTATAACTTAAAGCTCGAAAAAAGTATGCTATTTTTCACTAAAATAATTTTCCTAAAAAAATATTTGTGCCTAAACATGAGTGAAAAATATTTTTAAAACATACAAAATAGCATATGTTAAGTATCTAAACTGCTTTAATAAATTAAATTAAGTAAAGGAGAAGTAAGCAAATAATACTTTTCCGAATATTGATTTAATAATACTTACACGCACAATTTAAATGAAGAGAATCGGGACGAATATGCCAGAAACCGATTAGACATCCTTGATCGTTACCACTATTGCTTTTTGCTTCCGAAGCAACTGACAACCCAGCAGTAGATTTTATCTTATAGATGCCAAGAATACAGAAAAGCTGGTAGCTAAATAGATAATTTGCAATAAAAAATATATTGCGGTCCGAAATTGAGATAAAAACTATCCTATCATTTAAGTTGGACCAAACTGAAACTGCGTGCAAAATTTGGTTAAAATCGGTTCAGTAGCTGAGGAGTCTATTGGCCACAAACACAAGGACACGTAATTTTTATATATTAAGATGTAGTGTGCGTGTAGCTGCAATCTTCCTTTTTTCCATGCATTTGTTACCTTTTGAAAGGAAATCCGATAAAAAACTATATTCGGTTGTTGCTCAAACCTGTTAAATGACCAATATGCTTTTATTCGTAAATACACATTTTTCTGCAATATTTTATGATTTGTCATGCAGTCAATGTGCTTTAATCTGTATATATGTATGTAACAACAATTTATAAATCGCACAATTAATCGTTTTGACGATCGAAAATTCACTACTGTTGTTATTTATCTGAGTTCAAATATTTGTTAACCATCTGAAGAAAAGTTTGAAAATGCTGTTTTTTTTTTTTTTAATTAATAGTGATATTTCCTATTTTCTTTTCTCATAAAGTAACGGCATAAGGTATGTGTGTATGCTCGTATTTTATCATTCGACACATGCCGGAATTTCATTCGTCAATTGAGTATTTTCCCTCTCCCAAAAATTTTAACTCATGAATTTGAATCATGAAAACTCAAAATTTTAAAATCATGCCCCTAAATGCTCATGATTTATCTGTCATTTTGACCATACCAGCACACCACCCCAGATGTTCAATACCAGCAATTCATGAGTTTACTCCTTTTGCTAAAAAGACTTTTATTAACCGCAAATAGAATGCGTAACGAAACCATTTCCTACATGATTCAGCACAAGCTTTTAGTTTCATAACAAATAGAATTTGCTAGTCTATTCTGAAACGCAAAATATTAAAATAGTTAAGTTGCATAGTGTTGTTGCCATGCAAAGGCGCAACCCTAATAAATAATATAACCAGAGACAAATACAATTAGTTCTCTTGAACCCGGCTTTAAATGAATAGACATCACTAAGTATTCAAAGCGGGAGAGTAGTCTGAGAGATGAATGGAAAATTTCCCTAACAAACGACATAATAACAGTGTCCGGAATTGCCTACAGTGGTAAAATCGATATACTGCTCGCTTGATTCCGATTCAGTCGCATTATAATGAGAGTGGAATCGATAATAAATAGGTGGAATTGATAGGCTCTTACTGCGTTAAAAACAGACAATATATAAAGGAATACTCTCTTCTTAAAAAAATTATTTATGTATATTTTTGTAGTAATTCGGTTCAAATTATTCCATCTGCATTAACCACAAAGAAAATATGTGAGACGTTTTGATAGAAAAGTGATTATTGGAATATTATGAAAGTCAGTGATAGAAAAGTGATCTTAAAATTCTCAATTACGAAAGCTTGAATTTCGTAAATATTTATATTACGAAATTCAAGCGTACGTATTACGTATTTATTCCGTTTTATTACGATATACTTTTCAATTTGTTGAATGTCAAATCATATATTTTGCACTTTCAACATTTTTCTACTTATCACCCATACCCATACGGTCACATCCTCAACGCGTACCAATAATTATTTTTCAAAGACGAAAAGCTTTTTTTTTAAGTTGATTTTTTATATTATTACACATAATAGTTCCTTATGTTCGAATTTATAACAAGAACCAAAATAGAACACTTCGTTTTTTAAAGGTTGTAAAATGGTTATTAACGTTGTAACAACCACTTAAAAACGTTTAAAGGTTATTTATGCTACCTGGGAAAACGCCAAAGGTTGAAATTCACACAGTAAAGTGCAAATATATTCTTAAAAATTTTTTACTTGTACAAATGAATTGAGTAAAAACTTTTGTTTAAGATCCTCAACATTCAACAATGCAATCAATTGGCAGTAAATATAGTTAGTTTTAATACTTTCAGAGAAGACATAATTTGTTAAGCTTATGTTATCAAAAGAAAAAATAAGAAAAATGTGAGAAATAAATTATTGGTATTACTGATTTGCTTTAATATTTTTGTCTAACTTTTTTGAAGTAGTCCCTTCCAAACCATCAGAGTTAGTTAAGTCATTTATTTCAGAAACCTATCAAATGCCACAAATTAATTTTAGGAAAAACGTTTATGCCAACATATTAAGTTTTTCAATTGAGATTGCAACGATTTTTACTGTAACAAATATACCTAAATGTGTATATCTTTCATTTGAACGAAAAATATGTTAATATGACCGTAAAAATCATTTTTCAAAATTGCAGAACTTGACTTTTGATTAGTATCTGAAGACGAAAACAACAATTCAATAAAGATATTTTCATTACGTTAGTTATGTTGTCGTACATTTACCAAACTTACTAAATATGTTGCACCTGTATCTGTATGCTTCATAAAGAATTTAAAAACCCTTAGGATTTTTTCAGTATTTAAATGATTTAGAACTAGACGTAACAATCAGGAAACATTACTATTAATGGAACCATAGAATTTGTTTAGCAAAATAATTAGTCTTACAATGACTGGAAATATTTTTGATCTAGTCATTAGAAAAGGATACCCCCCCCCCCTTTTATATATATATAAAAAATAGGGCTCTAATATAGTGTAATTTAAGACAGTCTTACCATGCAGACTTCGACGAATTTTGATAAGGCGGAAAACTTTTATTTGTTAGTACATATCAAACTTATTCAAAATATCCAGTTTTGGAGCATCAGAATGCAACAGATATTTCTCTAAAACAATGCAATTAGAGTTCCCCATGTCACTATGATTTAATTTCGATTCAAAATTGCAGTCTCTATCTCGAAACATTTTAACAGTCGACGGCTTTCATCTTTCATACAAAATTCTTTTTGCTCCGTGAAGTGGTGAACTCGTATTTCATGTAAAACAAAACTCATGAGAACCGAAATAATATGAGATAGAAAAATTGGCAAATACATAGCAAAACTCTTAAAACCAATTTGGGGCTTTTTGCATATTGAAGAAGATGTTAGTTCATCTTGTTTTCTAGCGTTTTTATTTCCAAGCGAAATGTACCAGTATTTATTTATTTATTTATTTAATGTCGAAAATATTTTAGTATCTTCAGTACTTTAGATCTGCATTCGTAGACTTATTATTTTCTTCTTTTTTGCTTAGAAAATATAAACCATTCATGCTTTTCAAATTTGATCTCACTTCTACAAAACTTAAGGATACAATTTTAAAGAAGTATTAACAAGCGACAGAATCCAATTAGACTTATTTATGGAAAAGTAATTGTTTTATCAAATTTCATGAAACGTGCAGAAATACCATGATCGATAAAGTAAGTTTTTATTATTGCAAAACTTATCTTCAGAAGTTTTAAAAAATACAAATTATAGCATCAGAAGTTATTAAACGTTATAAATTTTTATAACTTATAAAACGAAATCTTGCCCTTTTTTATATTTAGGAACAGAATATGAGGATCTAGGTCATTAAATCACTAGCCCGCTAAAATGTTAGTCCTACATATTCAAATCCTTTTCTTTGTAGTTCATGATATTCAGGTTTTTAAGTGAAAGATATGGAAATATATTTGTATTATTTTTATGAGTTCAGATGATAACGGAAGAAAAAGTATCAGTAAAAACCAGACAAAAGCAATTGAAGAAAAAGAAAGAAAAAAAAAAACCGAATTCAGTTAGAAATTGTTCCAAAAAGTAAAAAATAATTCAATTTTTTGTACACCATCGACATTACTTTCAAAAAGTTTTAAAGTTGGCACAGAAGCAATAGAATCATACGTAACTACAATTCATAATACGCAACTAAACATTTTTGGATACAGGTTCTTCAATAGCATTTGCATACGGTGCATTGATAACCACATATTAGTGTAACGGTACGAATGTTCTATTCTTAAATTTTGAATGGTTTTTCTAAAACAAATTATCAAATTATGGTAAATTATCATTTTACCTATCGTTTCTGCGCCGACTTCAAAACTTTTTTTGAAAGTAGTGTCGATGGTGTGCAAAAAATTTTTTTTTTAAACTTTTTATAGCAATTTCTACTTGAAATCGTTTCTTTTTTTTTTTTTTTTTTTTCAAAAATATTTTTATTTTATTCTTTTTAGTCTACAAGCAAACATATTATTAGCTTCGCTTCGCTTTTCTATTTTATATTAAAATATTCAGTATCACTTGCTGATAGATTTTCGTTGCCATGCATTGGTGAGTAAATTAGTAAGTTTTCTTTATTTTTATAATGTACTATTCTGGCTCTGTAATTATTCCTAATGTAATTAAATTATACACAACTTAAAACTATTTATATTTAATATTTTAATGAAGTTTTTCAAATTAAATAACATTCTAAATGAACAAAGTTGTTCAAATAAAAGAGTTAAATATAAAGGGGGGAGGGAGGAAAATCTCTAATGAAGATATCTTTAAAAATAACCACATTGCTCAAGCCTGTTTTGGAGGAAAACGACATTCTCTCAAAAAACAACAATGCGAAAAGTATTTCTTGTATAACTCTGATTCAATTTCGAAGAATAAAAGACAAAAAATTCGCCATAGTGCATTTTCACTTCTCTCTGTAATTTGTCTTTTCTCACACACCAGCACTTCTTCGCGCAGCAAAATGGTGAACTCATGTTTCTCGTAAAACTAAACTCTCGTGGAACAGGAAGATAATGAGATAGAAAAGCTTGTAAATGCGTTGAAGAGAGCTTAGAAGCGAAATAAAAAGTTCTCTTGCAGTGAATAAAATTTGTCCGTCTCGATATTCTTGGCGCATTTATTTCGATTTTACTCTTTCAATTCCATAGTAGTGTACTAATATTTTTATAATTTTCGTTAAAGTAGAAGAATGGTATGGCAAATTAGAACACTCAGAAAGGGGTTCGGAAAAAAAAAACATTGCCTGAAAGTGATATTTTTATTTAAAGTGCTCTTTTTAAAAATTTGTTTTACATTTCTTTTTAGATGACTTCTTGAATTATGCCGTAGTTTATGATTCAGTAATAGAAATATTACAGAATATATGTTACTCAATTAATTAAAAATGCCTTTAATTACATATATTCCGCTGCTATGCCACCTTTATATACAGTATAAAATCGTAACAAATAAAATTATGTCTCACTCTTTATTTTTCCCAGCATTACTACAATTTATTATGATCTATCGTTAAAATGTAAAAGCAAATAAAGTGAACAAGTGGGTACCTCATCTTAATCATTCAAATACTTAACGAAGAAAATTGATATTTGTTAAAACCTTCATCTTATGAGAACATATCAAAGTAAATACTTGTCAATTTAACCCTCTATGTCCCAAATTAGTTTATCAATGATTTTTTATAAATTTTTTTGGCTTTTTTTAGTTGAACATACATCAAAAAACATATTTATCGAGTAAAATTTTTTAAAAAATTTTGGCGGGTTTAGGCCCGCTACGCCTTAGGACTCCCAAAAAAAAACTGTTTCCGATCACAGGTACCATCTGTCGGCCTCTCAGCAAAGTACAAGGAGTGGTACTTAAAAGCTTCAGCATGATTACAGCCATTTTGGATTCATAAAACTAAATTAATACAAGCGGGACTTCTGAGTCCCGTCGGAGCATAAAGGGTTAACGTGAGTAAGAATAAAATCATCGATTTAAGTTTCAAACATGTCAAATGAAGCAACTTCTGTAATGAACAGCCAACAAAACATTTCGAATGAATTTAACAATCCTATGTACACTACAAAAAATGAACTGTTGTTTTGACAGTATAATTCTGACAGCCGAGGTACCAATTTAAGACTGTAAGATTTGCAGTAAAAGACTGTAAACTAGCAATTATACAGTTTCTTACTGTAAAGCTAGCAATTTTACAGTTTATTGCAGTAAAATTTAGCTGTATTATACTGTAAAAAACAACAGTATAATACTGGCAGCAGAGGTTCCAGTTTAAAACTGTAAAATGCACAGTAATAAACTGTAAAATTAGCAATTTTACAGTTTAGTACAGGAAAATTAGAACTTTTACAGTTTATTAATGTAAAATTAGCAATTTTTACAGTTTATTACTACAAAATTAGCTGTATTATACCGTAAAAACAACATTCATTTTGTACAGTATATCGACAAAACAATGTGTGATGATGTGAAAGCATGGCGAGCTGTGAGAGTCGACCAAGTTAACTAAATTCGAATCATAAGCAAGCTGTAAAATTTATATCAAACTTCAGTTTAGGGTCCTTTTAGACGGTTGCCATGGAAAATAACGCATCCGAGGCAAAGACATAAATTGCACTTAATCTTATCTTTTTTTCCCGTAGAGAAAGTTTTATTGAATTTACTGCACTTAAGAAAAGAAAGAGTTTTAGATTACTTTATGACTTAGATTTTGAACAGCTTCCTCTTGCTTTTGTTTTAGTTATTGATTTGAATTTTAGAAAAATAAAAAGGTTAAAGGGTGTTACAAAGTTGTATATGATTCGCATATTTTTTTCTTCCTTTTTTTTCTTTTGAAACACTACCTATTATATCATTTCTGAAGTGTGCATTATACTAAAATGCAGAAAGATTTCAACTTTAAGCAACTTATGAGAATTAGTGGCTTAATTAAAAGATGAAGTTTGGTCAGAATTAAATGCGACTGCCTTCCTGTATAACAAGATCAAATTTGTATCGCCACCTCTCTCTTACATAGCTTCTAACTATCTTAAACGTATAATTTTAGCTTGTAAAACAATTACAGCAGTCTTCTCAAAGCAAAATAAATCTGTCTATACAAATGTTAATGCAAAAAACTTTTGTGTCTATTTTGGAAAGGTTGTCATATTTTTCTCGTAAATTGTAAAAAGTAACATTTGAATAATGTCTAACTCATTATCAGTTAATAAACGAATTCTCGTGTAACAATTAGGAAATGTGAACAATTATCATTGTTATGTTAGAATTCATCGTTACGATTACAATAAGGAATCGTAATGATACCGAAAAAATATTTCTAACAGGCAATTTGTCTTTTGACTGTTTAACAGACAGTTCTTTCTGAGGTCTAACAGAGAATACTCTTTACAGGTATCATGTTTCTCAATTAGCTTCGACAAATAATGATTAGGTGCTTTTGATTTAAAGTTTTACAGTTGTTGTTTTTTTTCCATTGGCTTTTTTTTTTTTTTTTTTTTGTTATAACAGCAGAGAGAAGGGATAGCGGTTCATGGCCTCAAATCAGGTCCTATATGTTCTTCTTTGTACGCTATAAAATCGAGAAAATGAAATCGGGTATTTTAAATCGTAACTTACCTCAAGGCTTAAAGCTATTTTTCTAGTTTTTTTAAATGCATATAAAAACCATTTAGGTGAGGCACAGATCTGGAGGGGTCATGATCCCTCCCTTAAACGACTAAATAAACCTAAAACTGCGTTTTTGTCACTTATGTTTAAAAAAAAATTGCTAAAGCTTCCCCCCCCCCGTTTTCGCGCAAAAATTGCACTTTGACCCCCCCCCCCTCTCCTGAATCAGAATCTAGATCTGCGCTTGAATAAGGTTATACGGTTATACCTACGCTGTACAAAACCAATGTTGCTTTTACAGTATAATACAGCTTCTTTTGTGGTAATAATCTGTAAAAATTGCTAAATTTAGAGTAAAAAATTGTAAAATTGCTAATTTTACAGTAAGAAACTATAAAATTGCTGGTTTTACAGTTTATTACTGTGCATTTTGCAGTTTTAAGTTGGAACCTCGGCTGCCAATATTATATTGTAAAAACAACAGTTCATTTTTCGTAGTGTGTAATAACCAATTAAATGTTTCAAAATTTTTCTAAAATATTCCTAATTTTTCACAATCTCAAAAAATATCTGCTATGACATTTTTTTACTCCCCGACAATCTCTTAATGAACTTGAAAAGTTGAATAAATTAGTAGCATGTAACCTACAAGAACTCCTCACTATAAATTCATGAGTCTTTCATGGAACAAATGCACAAAATTCTTTGAACAAATTAATTGAAGAAGCAAGAAATATTTCTTCCTTTGATTCGCCAACCCTCCTTTATTCTCTGAAGTTAATAACTTGCGCTAAGACTCTATTGACTCACCTACTAATCTTTAGTGTTTGAGATAATGAGATGGTAAAGATGTTTGCGGAAAATTTGACGAAGCTCAAAGTTTGTATTTGCACACATTATGCCGAAAAGCAGTTTGTTTTAATTGAGAAATGATAGCTTTGCTTGTTAGCCTACTTTTCCGGTAAAAAGAAAAGAAAGACGAAAAAAGCATTAAAAGAGGCTTAATGCATCTAAAAATATCGCCAAGTTCGAAAAATAAACCAAAAAAAATAAATAATAAATTAACATAAATTTCGAAAAACTAAAAATTGGAAAGTTGGGTATTGAGATGGGGAATTTGTGCGTCGGTCGGTCTGTTTGCCCCCCTAATAACTTTTGAATGAACATTCCGATTTGAACAAACTTTTTTTTGTTGGAAAGATCTTGGCAAGTACAGCTCATTCCCTTATTTGATTTTTCGATTTGAAAAATTTTTGGTTCAACTTTGAACCGTTCAAACAACCTGTCCCGCGACACTAACTTTTTAGTGATCAGTTCGATTTGAACAAACTTTGTTTTGTTCGAAAGATCTTATCAAGGATAATTCATTCCCGTATTTACATTTCCAATTTGAACAATTTTTCGTTCAACATTTTTACCGATCAAACAAGCTGTCAACCCTAATAACTTTTGAGTGAACAGTCCGATTTAGACAAACTTTTTTTCGTTCGAAGGGTCTCAGCAAGGATACTTCATTACTATATTTACATTTTCAATGTGAACATTTTTTCGTTCAACATTGAACCATTCAATCAATCTTTCCCCACCTAATAACTTTTAAGTGAACCGTCCGAATTGAATAAAAAAATTTTTGTTCGAAAGATCTCGAAGAGGCTCACTCCCATATTTCGCTTTATGATTTGAACCATTTTTTTGTCAATGTTGAATCGTTCAGAAAAAATGTAACATTAACGCCTACGGGGAAATTTAAGTTGAATGTTGATCCTGAACTTAAAGGCGGATTTCCTTCAAGCTAACTTTGTAAGAAAATGGTTTTGATAATTAATGTATGTAAAGTACTTTTCCGAATAATCTTCTGTGAGGACTCTGATACCGACTCCGACTCCGCGAATAGGGCGGAAATGCAGGCTGAAAAAAAAAATGACTGACTGTGCAGACGATTTTTTGTTCATTTATTTATTTGTTTTATTTTATGTATTATTGTTATTATTTTTTTTTTTTTTTGGCAGACGATTTTTTTTGTAACAAAAATTTTTCATTCACGAGAGCATTTTATTCTTTATTTATATTTAACAACTGGCAACGGATTTAAAATGAAATTCGAGACATTTTATGAACAAACGAGATTTTTTTTCTTTCTTTCTTTGATAAAATGCGTTTTGATGTTCTTTGTACTTTTATTTCATTTTTTTTTAAACGATGAAAACGATTAAAGATTTTTTTCTACGGAAGAACTATAACAGTTACATTCTTTAAAAGGTGAATCAAAACTTTATTCGTTTGTTTACTTTTTACGTGTCAATTTCATCTGATGAGAGGGGTATATTTTGGTTTTAGAAATCAGCTTTAAGTGCTAAAAAGGTAATGACATAATTTTCCGTCTCAGATAATCAAGAGAATATTGATCAGATGCTAGAATACCGATGTCGATGTACGGGAAAGTAGGCTCGTTTAGTTCTTGACAGAACTTCTTGTCTAGTGATATATTTGTCATCATCATAAAATTTCTTAAGTTTTCTATCATAAAATTCTTGTTGGGATGTTTTTACTGTCGTCCCCGCTTAATCGGGTAATGGATAAACGAATACCCCGCTTATACGAATAAAAATACTCGGAACCGATGCCATAGACGTAATGTTAAAGATCCCCGCTTAATCGAATACTCCGTTTAATCGAATAATATTTTTTGGAACCAACAGTATTCGTTTAAGCGGGGCCGACAGTATTTGCAAATAAAAATGCACTGTTATAGGAGTTTTTTTAATAAAAAATATTTGGAATTATAAAAGAAAAAAAACAAGCATGAAATTTCAGCATGAAAGAGTTTATTTAAAGATACCCCACTATCGATATAAAAGATTTAAATTAATGGTCTTGTACTTACGTACATTTTTATTTGCTATCAGTTCGTAAAATTATTTTCTGGTTGTTTTTATTCACAACTTCAAGGCAAATATTAGTACAAGCTTTCTTATGCTTAAAAATATGAAATGTTTCTAAAAGTATGATTTCTAAATGTATGATTAAAATATTTGGAATTATTTTTAAAGTGTGTTTGCAGAGAACAATCACAAACTGTTCTGAAGAATATAACATTACTTCGCTTCTTTTACATTGAAAACAGTATGGAACATCTTTTCTTTCTACTAAGTTTAAAAAAAAAAAAAAAAACTTTTCTCATTTTTTCTTCTCTGTTTTGTAAGCTATAAATTAGATTGGTGTGTTTACGAACTCGAAAATTGGTCTCTGAAGAATTTTTACTCTATTGTTGGCAACATTTTTAAAACATTCTAGAAAAACAAAAGAATCTCGAATGTACTTGAATAAAAAATTATTTTCAAATTTGATTTTTACTTAACTGTTTCTTTTTTTATTAATAATATTAATTACTATGATTATTCTCCTGATTATTTTGTTAAGTTATGCGGCAAAATGAACCAAATAACAAATCCGAAGAAAAGGGAAAGAAGTACAGGATTTACTGCTCAGCATATTTTTTAAAGCATGTAAATTTTTTTCAGAAAAATGTATTCATAAAATTAAAAATACTTAAAAAGGGTATTTTGCTCTTTTAATCAACATTAAGAAATCAAATACCAGTGAGTCCAAAAAGGTATTTCTTATATATACCGATTTTTCATTGTAACAAACTTCTAGATAACAGCAAGTTACTATCTGAGATTGATGAGCAAAAGGTCCCAAACTAGGCCGTGAGGTGCACTTATTAGCACAGCACATGGTCAATCGTATGTTAGAGCTCTATGCTGCAAGTTGTGACGTTACCTTTCTACGTGTGTTCGCATAACCATCCATTACTTACTTACTTTCAATTTATTACGCTAGAAATGCTTTGAATAACTATTTAGATATTCTTCTCTATATCCCGACAAAAATATTCTTTTAAGGGTCTGCCTACATTCAGAGTGCTTTTTTTTTTTTTTTTCAAGAAAATCATCCATTGACTAACTGTTTATTTTTTTTCCTTAAAAAGTAGTTAAAAAGTAGGGAAATTAAACAAAAGAATAATTACTTTCTCATAAAATTTCCAGAGATTGAGAAGTTTGAGCAAAACATAAGCTAGTTTCGCTACTTCACGCCAAACACTCTATACTCAGTCCAGCTCAATAGATTTCAAAATCTTTTCTAATGTAAGTTACTATATTTCTTACCTGTATGCTGAACTAAAAGTTTTGTAACAGAAACACTAAAAAAACAGTACTGCAATTTTTTGGAAATTTACGGATTTTCTATTGAAAAACCATCAATATTTCCCGGATATACTCGTATATCTGTAAAGACTTTAAATACTGACTGATATAATTAGGTTATAGTTCAAAACATAGCTATGAATATGAGAAACATTATCTAAAAAAATTAGGTTGATAGGTATAAAACTTTTCAAGTTATAAGAGTAAATGAAAAATTCCAAAAAAGTAGTTTTTTCAGAAAACAAACTTAAATATTTCTATTATATTAATGTTGATGTTTTTGAAAATTTTTTGAGGTAAAACGTTTCCATATTAGAAGCTAATACATTCTTTAACAATACTTGTCGATATGTTTGCTTTCTTTAAAGCTTTTCTTTTTTTTTCGGTCTTTAATGCATTAGGGTCTTTAAGTTCAAATTCTGGTCTTTATGATATCACTTCTGGTATACTTAATTGGCTACAGCTTCGTTTCTAATTATCGTAAAAACAAAAATGAAAACATTTTGGAATCCTAAATACCAATAATTTTAATAGAAGAAATAAAATAGAAAGAAGGCTTTATATATATATATATATATATATATATATATATATATATATATATATATATATATATATATATATATATATATATATATATACAGTCATTTTGAGGCAGGCATACCCCTTAAAAAAAGCTAACTATTTTAAGGTAGCAAAAAAAGTAATTAGTTTTCTGAGTAATGAGTTTAAATGATAAATATGCGACAAATGTGGAAACTGCTGTATGATGCAGAGTGCAGAAACTACGCTTAGAGGGATTCTTTTTATAACCAGACCTTTGCTTTCTTTTTTCTTCAAACTTTAAATGTTTTACCTCCACTCTCTTTTCAATATCTACTCTTCCTGTATTCTATACAAAGAATATGTTCATCTCAGTGCCTCAACATCTGTCTTTATTTGAAAAACAATTTCAAACACTGCAATTCAGTTTATCTATAAAAGAATACGAAAATTCAAAGCAAACTGTGCTTTCTGAGTGATCTATAAGTTCCCCGATTATTTACTACAAACTGTTCGAGACAGATTCAAGGTGTGTGCTGGCTGATGTTTTACTGTTTTTTTAAGCAAATTGAAATATCCATAATATAATTGAAAAGTATGAAAGTGCCTTAGATATGTGTGTATGTGTATTAGATATGTATATATTTATGTGTTATTTATGTGTGTGTGTGCATGCTTTTTTTTTACTTTTTTCTTTTTCTTTTTCTTTTCTTTTTTTTCTTTTCTTTTTTTTTTTTTTTTTTTTTTGAGCTTCTTTTCCAGCTCAAAAGGTATTACTGTCCGTTCATGAAAGTAGCGCCTGGCACTCGCGAACAGTTCCACTTAAAAAAGGGTAGATGGGTTGTGGGTGATAACTTTCCGAAGTTTTCAATTTCAAACTTGCATTTGCTATATTCTTTTGACACATTCAACTAAACTATGTATTATAAATTAGCATCGTTCCACGGTTGTTTAATACGATTCAAAATGCTTTTTATTATTCCTCCTCTTATTGTTTTCTTCATATTGTTAAGTTCAAAATGAGAAGAAAATAAAGATGCGAACTTGAATGTGCCACAATTAGGTGTTCTGGCGAAACTTCAACTGGCTGTACAACCAGAAACGTCACCGACCTTCAGATTTTTCTAATTAATCCATTTATGCCCAAGTTTTTCTTAACAATTTTTTTCAATCTTTATCTGCTTAAAACTCTTACTGGGAATGGTTTACATACATTTTAGGCGTAAAATAGATTGCCGTTGCCATATTTATTAAGTTATTTAACGTCCTGTTTATGGGACACTAGGCAGATATGTGCGCAAAATACGACCTTACTTAACTTTACTTTTGCAAAGTAACATCACAGAAGGCATCTGTGATCAATTTTAAGAAAATCATGTTAAAATAGTTTATTTTTATGAAAAATAAGTTTGCAAAAAACACTTACTTTCTGTGGCTACCCATGCTGGATCGTTGCTTGACTGATTTGTCTGAAAATAGCTGTCAATAAATACACTCTGATGTCCAACTAGTGGTTCTATCTGGTTTTCTTAAGAAGAAGTACTATTTAACTTGTGAAAAACAGCTTTAGTAAAATGATATGCCCATTGCAGGTTTTTGTGTGCAGTAACTAACAAGCCTCCCGTTTTTAGGCTACTGGCCATAAATATGTTAGTAAGCATAATTTTGACCCTTGCCTGGAAACTTAATTCGTTAATTGTAATACTATTTTACACCGCTTTTTCTCTTTGGATTTTGCTTTTTAATTGATTGGCGATTGCCTCTATCTACTAGTTTACTCATTGTTTGATTGTATAGTTATTTAGAGGTCGGAAAAACATTACGCTAATTTCCTTACTTGTAATAGTATTTAAAACATTTGATAGTCCGTTTTAATTTTTTGAACTTATTTATTGAACTGGATATGGAAAAATTAATTCACAACATAGTTAATTTAAGCATGCAGAAACACGTTACTTTTGTTTCAATAAAAATCTTATTTTTACCTTAACGAGTTCTTAATATGTGATGTGCGACTACTTTCGTATTCCATGCTGATGAGAGCAGAATGAGCTCGAAACAGCTGTCCATGGATCGAAATTGCCGAGTTGGTGGTGTATTGCATGTTTCTGTCTTAGCCCTTGCTTAGAGGCGGTTACTTACTGCTTTATACCTTGAGCTCTGCCGAAAAAAATTTACGAGTTGTACCATACTAAGTGCGGTCGCTCGCTGGTATTCTAATTTCACATTAGCTACCAGTTTTTTTCGCTCTCTTTACTTTATAAGAGGTTTTTTGCCTCCAACTCGACTACTTTCGTATTCCATGCAGATGAGAGCAGAATGAGCTCGAAACAACTGTCCATGGATCGAAATAGCCGAGTTGGTGGTGTATTGCATTATCAAAGTATTTTGAGAAATAAAATAGTTTTCGGCACACTAGTTGGGCCTCCCTAATAAGGCACCCTAGTTCCAATGACTGAAGTTAATTAAAATGTCTTAGGATCTAAGACTTAGATAATCTGTTGACTAAATGATTTCTGCACTTTAGTGGCAACATATGCTCTATTGTCTACACATACATTTAACATTTCCGACAAAAATGTATATCTTACTGCAAACTATTTCAATATTTACAGACATTGCTACAATTATGATAAGCTATTTTTATTAAGAAAAAAGTAGTTTCTTTTATTTTTATCTATTCAATTTTCCATGTAAGAAAATGATTAATTTTGCTTTCGGATATCCCCAGTTTCAAACGTTGCATCCATCTAAGCATTATTCAACGTTGCTTCAATAATTAGTACGGTATGCACAATCCAAAACGGGGACTATTTTAAGCATAGAAGAATATGTAGTTTACTTTTAAGGGAAATAAAATACAACTGCTAGCTTTGGAAATTGTCTACACTATTAAGATTAGTCGTCTGCATTGGGCGGCCAAATTTCCCGCCTTGGTAATAGTGTCTGATCGTCTTTGGTAAAACCTTCCGCGCATTTACGCATTCTTCAGGTTTTTTCTAATCTTACCAAAATAGGGGTTTTAGGTAAGATAACAATAAGGGGAAGAATGATAAAAAGCATTTTGAGCGGTATCAAACAACGTGAAACGATGCTAATCTCAATACATAGTTTAGTTGAATATGTCAAAAGGATATAGCAAATGCAAGTTTTCAATTGAAGTATTCGGAAAGTAATCCCCCACAACCCATCTACCCTTTTTTTAAGTAAAACTGTTTGCGAGTGCCATTCGTGGTTTTCACGGACGGACAGTAACAGCATTCTAAAAAAATCATGGCCAAACCATATTGTACAAGAAGACGTGGAAAACCAAAGCTGCGCTAGGTGGTTGCTATAAAAGAGGATTGGATAGTCCTTAGGTCGAAGAATTGGAAAAGCCTAAGCTGCAAAAAAAGGAGGCTGGATGCGACTGGAGCAGAATGGCTTTAGAACGAACGCCCTAGGCTGCCGTGGCATATATGATGATGAAAATAAATTTAGAGGCACATCTTTTTTTTTTTTTTGCAAATAATAGTTCTAATAATGCTGAAGGCTATTAGAAAGAAAAAAAATTGACTTTAATGATAAAAAAAGATTTTGCTTTGAAACATAATTTTTTAAAAAGAAAAAGTTTGATACTTAAAAATTTCAGGCTATAACACTGAAATTCTGTTTCATGCGTTTTCTTAAAATACCTACTAAAAATATTTCAGCTATATATAGAATTTAATTATTTTTACGGCTGTTAAATCTTCTTTCTTGAACAACCGCTATTACAAGTGAAAAAAAAGATATTTTTCTCTCCCATTTTTAACTCAAAATTACTTCAAACATTATTTTCTCTTCCTTGCATTTTATTTTCAAACAACTGTATTTTTTCCCTTAAATATTCCCACGCATATTTTGTATTTACTTACACTTCATGCTTAACGTTATCGTTTTTTTTCCAAAAAAATACTTAAAAGTATAGCAGTTTTAAAGAAATAGACTTTTATTAAAATAATCAATTACTCGTTTAAATAAAAGTGGCATGAAAGTTTCGCATAAAAATTTTTTTTCAGCAAATACCCTTACTTTTTTTCATATTCAGATTACCACTTTTAAAAGACTAACATAAGTTGTCGCTTTTGTGAAATATTAAAACTATTCAAATAACGTGTCTTTTTCTTTAAGCAATTCAATTTAAATAAAAAATCCACTTCGTGCAAAAATTTGAATTTTAAAACATATGTGTCTTTAAAATGATTTCAAAAATAATAGAGCAAGTATTAATATTTAAGCTAATTGAAAATAGAAAAAGAAACAATGAAATAAGAAACTGTTAAGCGCGGTTAACCTCTTGATAAGTAATAGTATTTTAACAAAACATGAAATTATACATACAATGCAAAAAAAAAGCAATAATAATAACAATAACAATTAACATGTGCAGGGATTTAACTTTAACAGAATTACAGGTTAAAATATTATAAGTTTACAGAAAATAAAAAAATAATGAAACTGTATTCGAAAGAAAAAGTAACAAAATGAAAAAAAAATGTAAAATTAAAACGCAAAAAAACTGAAAAATAAGAAAAGTAATATAAGGAAACAAAAATTAAAAGGGTAATGAAAAGATCTGTCAGAAAATAAAAAGAAATAATTCGACCATTTTAATACTATCGGAAAAGTGAAAGTAAAAGTAAGTAAAATGGATCCAAAGTGGTCAAATTTAAGCTGATGCTGTAGCATGTTTAGCAGCTCTGCTTGGCATTATATAAAGATTTAAGATTCAGCTGCCAAAATTTTGTTATACCAAGCCAAGATTTTGGACAAAAACTTGCCAAATCAGGATATATGTGAATATCATTACTTCATTAGTATTAGTGCTTAACGAATTTCGCCAAGTCATAGCTGCGATTTTGGCCAAATCCAAAAATCTGCAGGCAAGTTGAAGGATTCGTTAGAATGTAAAGCACTAAATACTGCTCTAAATAAAGCCAGATAATATTGTTCATAACATAACGATAGCACAAACTCATCAAAAATAAAATAATTACACGTAGTAAAATATTGTGCAAAAAACTTCTAGAAATTCCAAGAAAAGAGAGAGTTTCTGGATTATTAGATTATCATGTGTAGTTCACCTCCTAGTTTAGGCGGTAAACAATTAATTATGCAAAAATTTTGTTAAGCGCACGTCTTTTACCCGGTCATATGGTGCTTGTCACTTAGTTCATACTCACAAATCTAGGGTCATTCTAAGGATCATTTTGCTTCTCATATTAGTCCATACTCACAAATCTAGGGTCATTCTAAGGATCATTTTGCTTCTCATATTAGTTCATAACAAATCTAGGGTCATTCTAAGGATCATTTTGATTCTCATATTAGTTCATACTCACAAATTCCACAGGTCAGCAAAAATAAACTTTTTAAAAATCGTTTTGATTTAGTTAACTGATCTTAATGTACTTTTTTGAGCTGATTTCAAAAAGGGCATTGGTTTTTTTCTATCACATAAAGCTTGCCTACAAAATAAAGTTGAAGTTTTTGAAAAAAAGATAGTTTTGAATTTTTTTATTTTTTTTACATAAAGTAAAAGCAGAAAAAAATCAAACCTAGCTAAAAAAAAAAAGAGCATAAAAGTGACGGACATGTGTTGCAAAGTTATTATAAGTCTTTGAGAAGGAATTAGGCAAGTCAGGTCCATGAGGAACAGGGCGATAGCCGAACGTATGTATGTTGGGTATGAAAATGTTTTTTCTGATTTTCAAATTGAAATCTTGCATTAAAGAACAAAAATTCCAGTCATCACTGTGATTTTCAGGCTCTCTCCAAATCAGTGGTCGGAAGTAGCGCGCTACAAGTAGCGAAACTACTGTAGTAGCTACATTTTTTAGTAGTTTGTAGTGTAGCCCACTATTTTTGAAAAAAAGTAGAGTAGTGAGTAGCGCGATACAAAATAATAGTAGTTTGTAGCGATTTCTGGAAACTACTTTTAAATAAAAAAAAAATAATAAATGAATGAGAAAAATTAAAAAAAAAAAGAGAACAAAGGGAAAAACAAGCTTTAATTGACTCTGACTGGTGCAAAGCTTGCACGAGTACAGCAGCGGATGCAATGAGAAATAGGAACCATAAAAACATGAGCTGATCCCCTGAAATACATACTTAGATTTTGACGAAATACATTCTATCCGTTTGATGTCATTGGTTTATTTGGCATCGTAATTTTTATATTCCTTCATATAATTTTCATGTACCTAAATACTCCCGGGCAAGAAGTAAAAAAAAAAAAGGTTGAATTCTTCCAATCTTTCAACCTTATAATCCTTTTTTGTGCCGAATATTCGTAAAAATTGTCAAAAAAATCTAAAAAGGACCAAATTTTAACAAAGAAAAAAAAGGAACAAAAAGAAAAAGGAAAAAATAAATACAAAGACAATTCCTAGTTCTATTCCATATTCAAATGTGTTAATTTATTAATGTAAACGACTTTTCGAATTTTTTCGGTCAATCCTCAAACCGTGTATGCTTTTTATTATTTATTTTTTAAAAGTAGCGAAGTAGCGACTACAATTTAAAAGTAGTTTGTAGTCGCTACATCTAAAAAAAGTAGTTGTAGTTAACTACATTTGTAACAAAGTAGTTGTAGTTTTAGTTCGCTACAAAAGAAATGTAGTTTTTCCAACCACTGCTCCAAATCATGGGTAATCTAAAACGAAGTGATTTCTTCTTAATTTGAAACAATTGTCTCAGTTCCTTCAAACACACAGACTACACTATACGGGGACCTAAAATTTATCTTGGTCCCCTATTTAACCACCAAATTATGCAAAATACACCTTCTTAACAAAATTAGAAATGTTCCTTTGTTGCTTCTTGACCGTTAAAATCCACTAATATAACAGAAACAATTAGGAGAGTTGACTTATCCTCTAGTAGCCATTTCTTTAAAAGAGTACAAAACTGTTAGACCTGAATACCACAGTGGCTATAGCTCCACACTGAGTCACTGATTGCAATCAAGGTCACGGCTCACTACATTCTTCATAATGACGCCTAGTGGACAGTAAGAATGAGGAGTAGCAAATTGAGTGATAATTGTCTTTGTTTTAGTAGGAAATGGATATTCCCAGTTTAGATTTATTGTCTTTTTCAAATAAATAAATAATAAAAAAATTTTTTTGGTAAGTAACGTTCTCACATTGTTTAATAACATGTTCACCATGTAATCTCTATTATTCAAACTAACTTTAACACTTATATAGGCTATAATATAGAAACATCTTGCTCACATTGAACCTGAAAACCCCAAAAATAAGCAAATTTCATGCAAAATTTGTGACATATCTGAGGGTATTGGAATTTTTTCACTATTTTTTCCGTAATCAGCACATAAAATACTGTTGAAAACAATAGTTAAATACGCAATTTTTTCATCGAAGACCTGTGCTATCTTTCTGAAGAATGTGAGGAGTAAGTTTTGAACTGATTGTAAATTTATACGAGTCTATTGAACTAACCACTGAGTTTGAGACTGAAGCACAATAAAATTTTGTTGAATAAAATGAAAAAAAAGAGAAGTAACGATAAACACCGAGGAAATAAATCAGTAAAAAGATAATTTAACAAATCTGGTTTCACAAAATTAACCATGAATCAAAATTAAGAAATTATCCTTCAAAATTACATCCTCATGGTGAGGTGTACTGTGGAAGAAAGCTCTTAACATCAGGCAAAACTTATTATGCCAGTGAAAAAGCTTAGAGTAGCAAATTAACAACACGGCGTCAGAAATAAGCTTAATTTGGTATCTCTCATCTCTTGTTGGAAACCGTAATGTTTAATAAAAATTAACTTCGAACTAGCAACAGTACTAATAATTAAAAATATAATTTTTAGTTTCAAACAAATTTCGTTACTATTAATTGAATAACAGGTATAAATTGAAATACAATTTTCAAATCTAAACAAATCCGTAACCATTAATTTACCAATAAGTATGAACAGAATCACTGCAAAAAAGAAACTGTTGTTTTACAGTATAATACTGGCAGCCGAGGTTCCAGTTTAAAACTGTAAAATACACAGTAATAAACTGTAAAATTAGCAACTTTACAGTTTATTACTGTGAAGCGGCAATTTTACACTTTATTACCACAATTTTACAGTTTATTACCATAAAATTATCTGTGTTATACTGTCAAAACAACAGAACAATACTGGTAGCAAAGGTTCCAGTTTAATACTAAAAAACACAACTGTAAAACAAACTGTAAAACAAGTAATAAACTGTAAAACAAGCAATTTTACAGTTTATTACTGCAAACTAGCAATTTTACAGTTTATTACAGTAAAATATCAATTTTTACAGTTTGTTACTATAAAATTAGCTGTATTATACTGTAAAAACACCATCCTTTTTTTACAGTGTACGCAATTTTTATTTTTCGCTATAAAATAATAGAGGGATATAGCTGATCTCGAATCGATAGATCGATTTCCGGTCATACTTCCATAATTGATATCGAAGTATGGCCCAGTCGACTTACGACCATTTTCGAGCGAGTAAGCAAACGCAGTTAAAATCAAACGCAATCGTTCCAAAGACTTCATTTTCTATAATCATACATCAACGACCACCTGTATCAGTTTATTTTGCTTTTGATCATCCGTGTCGGTGATCATTTGTTACGCCATTTTCTCGTATAAAATGAAATTTTGATGACACCAACACCATTCTTGTTCAATAGTCATTGCAACCTAAATCCACGATTTTTTTTCTTTATTCTGTTAATTGTATAGCTTTATGTATTAATCTTGTAATTATTTGTTTTGCTTGCTTTGTTGTAAATTATTTTAAGTACATAGTAAATCGTAAATTTTTAATGAAAATTTTCGGTAAAAATTGCAATGGTAATTTTTTGGAAAGAATATAAAACAGATACTGAAAATTAACTGATAAAAACGTAATTTCTTCGCAGGTAGCTTTTTTTGTTTACTTAAACTAGCTGACCCGTGCTAAGCATTCGCACTTAAGCAAAGGAAGGCAAATACCGTTTTTTAAGGTAATTTTTTAAATACAGTAAAATTGCCTGATTATTTTACACTGATAGCAGTAGAAAAAAGGTTAAAATGATGTCTTACTTTTGAAGCTTGATGAAGCATTACTAAAGTATATTACACCCAAAGAAAAACATCTTTGAGAAATATATGATGATGGTGAGTTTTGGATTAGAATTCTACTAAAGAAAAAACTTCTAAAATATTTTCGGCCCATATTCGAACTCACACTATTCCCATTACAAGCACGACGCATTTACCAACCGCTCCAATATGTCTTAATTTTGGCTGCTATTTATTAAAGTAATGTGTTATAAAAACAGGAGAAAAACGGGTTCTTCAACGAAGCAAACATTTTTTCGACGTAAGTCTATTTTTAAGCAATAACTGCACGATAAGCTTAAAAATGATGGATAAATCATGAACTTTGACAAAAAAAAAAAAGTTATCGTGTGGTAACCAAAAAGCAGACTAGAAAACTAATATATAATATTCTTACATGAAAAAATCAATTTTTACACGAAACTCATGCAAGTTCATTTCTATTGGTTTTCTTTTATAATAGTGGAATACATGTACTACTACTACTCTTAAACTGAATAAGATTATATTATGTCTTACTAGTAAATTCTAAACTTCTGATTGAATCGAATTGTAAATAACCAGCGAACTATTTAGAGATATTCAAAACACAAATTTCGTTATATCTTTTTCAAAAATATCACAGAAGTAAACGATTGATTTAAAGCGTTGTAATCTCTACAATCTCAACATCTTTCTAAATATATAACTACTCAAACTTTTACTACTAACATAAAGTAAAATCCAGGAGATTAAATATTCGTTTAAACATAAGCATAAACATATAATCGAAGCTGAAATATTTCCTTATCTCATTTGAGCCACAAAAAATACTGGAAACCATTTAATGGGTTGGGAATGAAAATTTCCCTATTTATGAGATTGAAAATTTTAAATTTAGATGGTAAACTATATCCCAATTATTAACGAAATTCACGAGTCTACTAACAAATAGATTGTAAAATATTTTCTAACTTAATACTTGCAAACGATATCATTCATTACAATAATGGTTCCATCTAAAACTTTGTGGTACGAGATAGTGGCCAATTTAAACACTTTAGTTTTTAAAATTACTTTTGAAAATTTTCAAATGTCGGAACATTTATAAAAGTAAATAATGCTACTAGTTAAAAGCCGTTATTTTTAATCGATTTATAGATTATTTCATTTTTATCAAAATGAAATTTGAAGTGATCGATGCCTTAATATGATGTTTTTACAATTATTCGAAAGCTGATAAATTAATTACTATTAAATGAAATGCTCTTACACTAAAAAATTAATGTTTTTACAGTATAATACAGCTGATTTTATACTAATATAATGTAAAAATCGCTAGTTTTACAGTAATAAAGTGAACAATTTTCCCTTTTACAGTACTAAACTGTAAAATTGCTAATTTTACAGTAATAAACTGCAAAATTGCTAATGTAACAATTAATTATCGTGCATTTTACAGTTTTAAACTGGAACATCTGCTGCCAGTGTTATACTGTTGTTTTTACAGTATAATTCTGCTAAATTTGACATCAAAAAACTGTAAAATTTCTAGTTTTACAGTGAGAAACAGCACAATTACTAGTTTCACAGTTTTTTATTGTGCATTTTACAGTTTTAAATTGGAGCCTCGGCTTCCAGTATTATACTGTAAAAGCAACAGTTCATTTTTTGCAGTACATGAATCTAAAGAAATGACTTGCAAGCTACTGCAGTAACCAAAATTAACCTTTTTTTTTTAAAAAAAAAAACATGTTTTCTATTATTTATTGCTTAATATGCCCATAATTTAATGGTTCTGTTCGAAGATCGACCCAAATGACTTCGTAAAAAGATTTCCAGGTTCAGAGCAGTTACGAGAATAAATTAAACAAATAAAACCTTTTTTTATCTACTTATATATTAAAAACTGAGTATCTTTCTAACTATCTTTCTATCTTTCTTTCTATCTTTCTATGTCACGCTTATTTCTCCTGAACGCCAATGAACTGAAAGTCGAACCAGGTACCGATAGATAGGTAATTTTTCAGGCTTCATTAGTTTCAATCTATATGATTATACGATTTTAATTAGCGAAGATATCAATTAATAAGTAGTCAAATTTAAAGCGATTAAGCCTAATAAATGATTAAACTTCCAAGACATTTTTTCTTACCGTTGCCATTTTGAATTAAAACGTTAATTAAATTATTGAACTATTTAAAATTCCAAGATATTTATTTCTTTCCGTTGCGATTTTAAGGCAGGAATTCAAGTGAAACACGGACGATTGCAACTCACCAATGCAATCGCAAATTCCAAAACTTGGATTCAAGTGAAACGAATTCACTTGAATTCGACTTACAGTAGCGGTTGCAATATGCGATCGCCTCGAAGCGACTGCAATGGTGTTTCACTTGAATTCGGCCCTAAGCCTAATTAATGATTAAACTTCCAAGACATTTTTTCTTACCGTTGCCATTTTGAATTAAAACGTTAATTAAATTATTGAACTATTTAAAATTCCAAGATATTTATTTCTTTCCGTTGTGATTTTGAATTAAAACGTTAATTAAGTTGAACTTTTTAAAATGAAAGAGTGTTATTTTTTTCATTGTCATTTTGAATACGTGTTATAACAAAGTTCTAACAATTGTTTTTATTCTAATTATTAATGACATATTTTTTCTCAGGTACCATTTTGAAAATGTGTTTTTAAATAAAATTGCAATTGCTGTTTTTAGAAGGGACTTTTTCTGGCTTCGATCCAAATATTAAAAGAACTTTTTCGTTTAGAATTTTGCAATTAATTTTACCGGAAGAAAGCGGTTTGGAAATAATTGTTTTTGGAAAGGAATTTTATTTGTTATTTAGGGAGAGTGCTAAGTATGCGCTACTTGACATCGTCTTTATTTTTGAGGAAGTATGTGCAAATAATTCGATTGATTCTTTGATGCAGGAAAGCTTTTTAGCGAGCCGCTTTAGCGGGGAGTAGTTTATTAAACTTTTCCTTGGTACTTTAAAGGCGAGCCGCCTTGGCGGCGAGTAGTGAATTGAAACTTTCCTCGCTACTGTAAAGGCGAGCCGCCTTGACGGCGAGTAAACTGTTTAAACTTTCCTCATTTCTTTAAAGGCGAGCCGCCTTGGTGGCGAGTAGTTTTCTCAAACTGCCTTCACTACATTACAGCCCGTGCAACGCCGGGCTACGCAGCTAGTCCTTATTTTAAATTTTGTAGTGATGTGGTATAGGTAAATTCTTTTGAATTTGACCACGAGCAGCGCAATGGTGGAAACCACAAGCAATAAGTATCTTGAATCACACGAATAACCTTATTGTGGCACATGCGACTACTAAAATAAAATGCCTGTTGTATGTTTTTCTCTAGCACTATCATCACTTGCTTAAATACTAGTTAAACTCAAGAGCACGAACGGTGACTAGCAAACCCCAATAGAGCGCAAAGATGTGGTTATTTTTATTTATTCGGTTACCCCATTAGTTTCTCTTGAGCTAATCGCCTCCGGAAACTCCCGGTGGAAATATTTAACACTCTCTTGGTATACATCGCTGTGAGATGGGCACTCTTTTTGAGATTTTTGAGGTTTTGGCGAAAGCCAAAGTTTATTTTCAAATTTTTCTTACAAAAATGCATATTTTTATCATCTCGAAAAGCTATGTTTACTAACGGTATTTAACTCTAAAGAATACATTCAGAAGCTGATGTACGTTCTCAGTACTAAGAAAAACGAAGACGTAGAGCTCGAATGGTGTATGATTCTTTAAGCTTCCTAAACTAAATTTCAAAACAGCTGATCATTTTTATGTAACTAATTGGTCAAACTGTGCTGTAACAGAGCGATCTCTTACAACGTACATGAAAAGACTTGCAAGAAATGTGCGAATATCAGTTTACAAAATTAACATTCGAGGAATATCCCGGCCAGCTCTCACAAACTGGCTGATGAACGTTCTATAAAGCAGAGATCTCAAATATATCTTTAATGAAGTTTGATGAGACTGCACGAGATGGATACATTTGTGCCAAACTTCAAGCTAAGAGAAAACTTCCAACGCTTGACAAAAAGGTCCAATATTACTCATAATAGTCAATATGCATGACGTATTGTAAAAATTTCTAATTTGCAGATTTAAAAAATACATATATTCTCTTTGCAGTTAACTTAAGAAAATATGTAATACTATTGCAGCATGATCGAATAATTGCTATGATTAATAGTACCAGTTGATGAATCATATAATGAATTCATTCTGAAAAATAATTTCCGCACTGATTTTTTAGAAAATCTTTTTTTTTTTTTTTTTCATTTTCCTCCAGTTTTTGATGCCAGAAAGGCACGGTTAAAAATTCACCAAAATCAATAAAACATTTTATGGACACTTACTGGGTCATTATGTAATATTCCCATTAAATTCTAGTATAATATTTGGAATAGATATTTTTTTTTTCATTTATTTTTCTAAGAAATAATTTTTCTCTCTTTTTTTCTGTTTTAAAGGGCCAAAGGTGGCCGGCTAGATATTTTTTTAATGTTCAAGACATTTTTTGTAAGTTCTAACTAGCTCATGAAATTACTTTTGCGCGGTATCTAAAAATGGATTTCAAAAAAAAAAAAAAAAAAATTGGTCCTTTTTCAGCTCACCTTAACTAGGAGCAATGCAGAAAAAAAAGTTTCAAGTTTCGCTACTATTTTTTAATGTTTAGCCAGGTTAAAAAGTAATAATTTCCGCTTTGACCCTAATCCAGCAAAACTTTTTTTTATATTACTAATGCATGTAGGCATTTACGTATTATACTAATCTAGAGACTTCTTAAAATGTGATTCTATTTTAAAAAAATACCTAAAGAAAAAAAAACATTTCTATAGAAAACTTCTGAAAAAGTATAAACTGGAAGCAAAGAATCTATTTTTATCGCAAACAATTCTTCGAACGTTTTCGTAAGTGAAGCAATGAACTGTTTCACGGAAAATTCCTGAAATTCTCGCAATAAATCATATGATTTCTGGAACTGCCAAAACTACTGATTCTGCATTTTCTGCGCATTGTCCTTCACAATTGCCATCAATAACTCCTCTCACTTTTTCGGAACTAAACAAACATGACTATTTGTAATATTAAATAACAAGTGGCTGTTGCAGAAAATCAGTTAATTTTACCCTAAAATTCTCCAACATTTCTACCAACTGTTTTTCAATTAATAGTTCTCGTCCTTTACTTTTTCCATTGCATCTCAAGAGTTTTTGACGTCACTTTCATGGTCGATGACGCAAGGATCCTTGTCGTCATAGCAACGCGTTCAAATGACCGCCAGCACTCGCCGCTCAAAACACCGCTCATTGGCTAAAAGAAAAGATCTTTTGGTATGAGCGTTCCATTTCTTGCTCTTTAGTGAGAGAAAAAAAGAAGAAACTCGTATCTATAAAAGGATTGTAAGGAAAACAAAAGTTCGAAAAACTCTTTTATTTTAAATATCGTTTGCCTTCAGATTCAAAGAACTGTATTATTTACAAAATGATTTTGTCCTACTTCTGGTAACAGGCTTAATATATACTTGAACTTCGATTATCCGCAATTCTTTTAACAGAAACATCATACAACAGAGGCTGTCTTTCTTAATTTTTATTTATTTATTTATTCATTATTGGTAAGTAAACATTCAGTTTGCTTCAAAATCACGGGAATCGATATACTTCTGAACCAGAGCATATACAGGGCGAAAAAAAATAACTTGGACGAAGTTTGAACTCAAATATCAGTAAATATAGTGATATTGAATCGATCCTAGAAAGCTACCAAATAGGTGTAATCAAGTTAGTTTGGATAAACATTATGGTTCACAAACGAACTTTGAATTACATAAGCAAGAAATGAAACAATGTAGAATTTTTTAACGAAAGAGACTAAGCAGACGACCTCTTACACGATTAAAAGTTTTTAAAAACTCGGACACATTGGTGAGTTAGGAAGAAGAAGAAAACGCAGGATTTTCTTCTGAAACACACCAAGAGACTGGAAAATGACCAACAATCGGGTTTAACGAAATCCAGGATTTCAATGAGAAAGATTGCTAGAGGGGTGAAGATTAATAGAGAAACCACTTGTTTGGTGGTAAGAGTTGATCTTGATCTTTTTTCTCGCTTACAAAATGAAAGAGGCTCAAAAGCTAACAGCAAAGAACAAAAGCACAAGACTTCAAAAGAAAAAAGAACTGTTAAAGCAGGCCGCAGATGATCGATGGCAAACAATTGTCTTCACATATGTTAAACTGTTCTCGAATGAACTAGCTCAAAATAGCCATAATGATAGAGCTTGGTCAGCAGAAGCACGTGGAACTTCTTGAATTGTTGCCATCGTCAATGACCTCTATCTGCAATGGTTTGGTTTGGGATATGTGCTAGTGAGAAAACACAACTTGTTTTAGTTGATCAAGGGATAAAAATTAATCATCAAGCATACCGCAAACTAATTTTGGAAGATGTTGTCTTACCGTGGTAGCAAAGATTCTTCGAAAATCAAAGATGAACCTTCAAACATTATTTTGCACCTGCGTACAGAGCTAAAGACACTCAAGATTGATGCAAAACACACTTTCTGAACTTCATTATAATTCAAGAATGACCGGTATTCCCCAGATTTGAACCCAATGGATTATTCTGTTTGGTCCAACTTAGAAACAAGGGTGTGTACTATAACCGCATAAAACTTCCGCCCCCCCCCCTACAAGAATCCTTATGGAAGGAAAGGGATAAAGTATCAATAAGTGATTTGCAGCCCGTAGCTGAAAATTTTATGACACTTTTAAAGCTCCGTAATAATGCTAAAGAAGCTCTGTATTAATGCTAAAGGCATGTATAAATGCACTTTGAAAACATTTAAATGTATTAAACAAAATAATGTATTCATACTTATTTTGAAGTTTGGCCGCAATATTTTCATTAGCTTATAAGTTATGCTATTGAAAAAAAACTAACTTAAAAATATTTAGGTATATTTTTTTACAAATTAAGCTTTTCTTGAAATTAAAAGAAGCATACAACAGCTACATCGCTTTTTATATGCTTTGAGGAATCTACCACAGAAACTAAGGAAATTCATCTCATTGACATCAAGCTAACAATTTGTTTACCTTATAATTAATCTAACTGAAAATTTAGAGATAAATATATTGGTCCGATTATTCATATGCAATAGGGTTAAGTTATTCATAGAATAGAGCACTGCACAAAAAATTTATCATGAGAGTTATATCTTAGTTAAAAACAACTCATGTTAAAAGAAGCAAAAAAAAATAATTCTATTTTAAGCGAGAAAATATTCGTCGCTTTCCATTTATGTATTGCTACTATTATTATTTTTTCTTTTGAATCTTCATGTGAAAATAACAGAAAAAAACCTTCAGGAGTCATTAAACAGAGCAACAATACTTTGCAGCAGACAATCACACACAATAATAGCTTCTTATAATTTCAAGCACCTTTGTCACACATAAAGTTTCTTGTAATTTGATTTTTCTTAACGGGGGGAAAAAAGCGAAATTCCATTTCTTGAGATTGCATTTTGATTGAAATTTATGTCGAGGAAAAGCAATAATCTACAGTTCAATTTTCCTCGCAACTTATAAACTTAGCAAGATGCTGACTAAAAGTAAATTAATTTATTTGGGATAATGTTGTGGCATTTATTTTTTATTTTAAACACATAAACGATTTTTCTTCTATGTACAGATATATTTTTCTGAATTCTAGTAGCAGTTTTTTGAAGTTTGCATTTTCTAAAGAATACAACAGCAAATGGAGCGATATAAAAGATGTTTAATTTTAAATAGATATTATTTGTTTGCATATCGTATTTATTTTTTTAATTAGTTATTTATTTTCATTCATTTATTTTATTTATTTTGTTGGTTTGTATCAATTCTGTGAGCTACTATTAGTCGCCGTACATAACCGCAAAATTCTATTTGCGGTTGCTAAAAACCATTCGTTTTAACAGGATATTTTAACCTTGCGCACAATTGAAGACGCCGTCTATATTACTAGAGGCTGTGAATTAGCTGTAAATACAATTGGGCATCATTTTCATCCATACGACGCGACGTGCAAGAGCACCCCAATGGGAGGTCACGGAAGGTCACTGTGACCTCCCAATAATTTCCGTATTTGGCACATTTTGCCGATGATTCGGCAATTTGAAAACAATATTGCGACATTGAGATTTCTGTTCTTTTTAGTTTTTAGAATTTTTTTTAGATTCCTTATGTTTTTTCTCATCAAATGTAATGCATGTACGACATGTGTGCATGCTTATATTTTATCATTCGGAAAAATTGGAACTTCATTCGGTAAATTGATAATTTCTCCCCTCCCAAAAATTTTAGTTGGGGTGCCCCTGATGACGTGTACTTAAGATACTATTATATAATCTCTATGTCGTGATTTCAAAGCTGAATTTGTCTCCACTTTTTGTAAGTGGTTATCATTTCATGCATACGTAAAACAAATACTATCTAGTAATTCTTTTACGTTTCATTTGCTGTGTTGTTTTTATTGGTGTTAATGCCATCGTCAGATCACTCTATAAGTTCTTTTATCAGTAACGCGTATCTATCAGTACGCTAATCAATCTAGACCAGTATACTGTAGACTCTTGCAAACCTTTGTAGTCATCCTCTAAATAAACTTTTCAGAAATTTTGAAACATTCTTGCCTTCTCCATATAATTTCCATATTTGTTTTACTTTGCCAGATCTGGTGTATATTAACCTCGCAGCATCAATCAGTAACGCGTATCTATAAGTACACTAATCTATCCAGACCAGTATACTGTACTCTTGCAAACCTTTGTAGTCTTCCTCTAGATAAACTTTTAAGAAATTTTGAAACATTTGTGCCTTCTCCATTCAATTTCCATATTTGTTTTACTTTGCCAGCTCTGATGTATATTAATCTCGCAGCATCTTAATTAACTGAAGCTACCATGTGGATAATTCAAATAGTTGACAGCATCATCGCTGTTTTCTGAAAAGTTGCATACTTTATCGATCAATCGTAATCATATTAAACTTTCTGTACTAGTTAATTGTCTACTAGTTTCATTTGTTTGTCACATGAAATGTATAAAATATTTGAACTGATAAGTAATAAATAGTTTATTTTTATCATAAAACGTACCAGCTATTTTGTGATTTTGAAATTATTGTTTTTTTTCCTACCACACAATCTCGTGTATAAATTCTCATCATTTATCTTTGTGTATGAATAAATGGCAATGATGTACCACTATGTAGCCGCAAATTCTGAGTTTTATCCAGTAATTAATATTTTATAGTGCAGTAATTGCTTCTTTGAATTAATTTAACTTAGACTAGCTATATAGTGGCCTCAATTTAACTACCGTGCTGAAAATTAAACATTGGTAACATTTATTTAATTATTTTCTTATCTATTTAGCAATTAAGTTGCTTTTTCTATTTATTCAAACACTGAGCGATTATTTTTCTTAATTTGCTTAATAACTGCTTTGCGCGGCGCGGTGTTTCACAGTCTACCTCGAAAATAAAAGTAGCATCAAGCTACATACCGTAAAGTCGGGTTACTTGAACCCTAAGGGGTTACTTGAGCCCATTACAGTAAAATGATAAAATCTAGGTTTGGTACTTATTAGTTGAAGACTTGCACGTAGTTCCTCGTTTCTCCTCTAGGTAGAAGCACTCTGCAGTCTCTAATGCTAGTACCAAATCCAGATTTTATCATTTTACTGTGGGCTCAAGTAACCTCCTTGTGGGTCCAAGTAACCCGACTTTACGGTATGTTCAACAACCAAACTGTAAAAAGACAAAAAAATAGCAGAAAATGTCCCTTAAACGCGCAGACAAAAGTAGTTGCATGGCTCAAAATTTGAATGTACACCTCTTTGGATTAATTTAAAATCCCAAAAATTCAGTAATTGTTATTAAAGGGGTAACTATTCCGTTTCACGGATTTTTTTGCCATTCATAGGAAGACGAAGACCCCTGTAAGTGAATTACTGAGCATAAAAGGACTTCTGGGTCAAATTTAGCAAAGATCGCACTAGGTTCACTTGTCAATCTTTGTATTTTTATGCACTATGATGATGGGGCTTACAGTTTATAGCACCGAAACAGCTGTTTGGTGAGTTTTAAACTCTTTTTAATGTATATATTTGTACTTTTTAAAAGCTGTCTATTTTTACGCATTTCATAGAGCAAAGTTTTCGACTACTGTTTTACAATAAATAACTTGCTGTTAAAAAACAATCTTGAAGCTTAAAAACTACATTCGGTTAAAGAGCAATATTGATAGTAATAGCTGCTTTCAGGTTCCTCCTGACAGTATTTTAAACCTAGATCCGTATTAATCGATATTATTTTATTTCTTTTGAAACGACCTGCTTAACTATTATTTTTAATTTCTCAAATTTATCACGACCCTAATTTAATAGAAAAGAAATGTTCCATTTACGATTTTATCGCGCAAAACAAAAGTAGAGCAAGTGAAATCTAATTCCTATTGTTTTGTTGACCATTTGTTTTTACGATGAATAGAGCATAGTTTCTTTTAGAATGTGATGATATGTCCGTAAATTCCAGAATCAAATCCTAATGTTTTTTCTTTTTAACTATCTCATTTAGAGGTTTATTTGTACAAGGATTTTTTTTTTTTTTTTTTTGCCACTCAAAGGTTTTTTTTTTCAGAAAGATTTGTGCGGCTTCTGCACTTCAGATAACATGCTTAGTTCTAAAAGGATTTATCAATATAATACTTACAGAAAACAGCGCAACAGAAAATTAATCTAAGTAACCGAACTAAGTAACCGAAAAAATAATTAATGTAGCTGAAAAAAAAATTACCAAAAACTGCGTGGATTCTGAAAATGTGATTTATATTTACTTTATAACATTATACTAGTTTTTACTTAATTTATTATTTTTTTCATTTATTTATTTATTTTTTGCTTGAAATTTTTTATCGGTAAAAAAAGAAAAAGAAATTAAAACGCAGGAAAATGCAATGACCAAAGAAGTGCTAGGCAGGAACATCTGTATTTACATCACTTGAAAATTTCATCTGACATCTTCACATTGCTTTTTCAATCAAATCCCATATTGAGTAATTTCAAACTGACGACGTTTTTAAAAAGTATTAAATCTCTTAAAATTAACATCCACAAGTTTAAAAACATGTGATAAAGTGATGCAACTGCACTAGAAATCTAGCTTCTACTTCACAGTCCATTTTTCACCTGGATCCTGGAAGCATTAACTCTAGCTCTGGAGAAAACAGAAGCTATTTTTAGATTTCGGGAACACAAAGTTTCAGCTTTTCTGACGTCATTAACTAGAAAAGTGGAAAAGTATGAAATGCAATCGGTGTTTTTATGCTTTACTTTAATGTATTATCAGTAAATCAAGCCTCCAAGGAACTTTCGAAAATGTGCTTCGAAATTTTATTTATTTCTTCCTTTTATTTATTGATTTACTTCGTTTTTTGCTATTTCTACATTTCGTACTGCGAAGATTTAAGAACACTTTTAATTTTTAAAAGAATGAATATTGAAAATCATTACCTTGAAAAAAATTTGTATTTCTCGTGCTTTAATAATTTATGTGCTTTATCATTAAGAATAAAAACGATATTTCTTTCTTTTCAGCCCTAATTTCGCGTCGATAATAAATTCGTTATTGGGTATTACAGAACTGGTCGAGTGTTCTAGTAATTAATAATTTATGCGAAAAGAAAGAAAATCATATATTGTTCTGCAAATATCTTAACCCTCGTGGATCCCTCCCATTTCAGTTACACTCAAAATCCTTGGGGTCATAAACGACCCCAGTGCTTCCTTTAATTAATTTATTATAATTATTGAATGTTACATGCATTATTTAACTTCATACACTTTTTAATGCTAAAAAATAAAAATAAAAAGACACAATCAAAGTAAAATTTAGTTTATGCGTTAAAAATTAAAATTTTAGAGCAAAACAATAACTGTAGATTTATTTACAACTGTTACAGACCTGAAAAAACATGATTTTTTGCAAGTGAATTTCAAACACTTATGACATTTTTCGATGCATTTTCTGTCCAGTTCTCTTGGACAAAAGTTGCAACGTCCTCTTTTTTTGGCATTCTGAGGAAGTGACCCCAAGGGTCTTGTGTGCAAAAAATGCAATTCAGGAAAAATAAAACACAATAATAGCATTATTTTGAATAGAAAACTAGAAGAATAAGCCACAAAATGCCGTTAAAAACAAATGGTTGATTAACAAGATATATTAAACAGAAATTGCATTGGGGTCACATATGACCCCAAGGAGCTCACGAGGGTTAAGTGAGCAACTAAAAGATATATCATGCTGGCACAAAGGGCAGACCCTACTTCCAGTTTTGCTGGGAGATCATTATTAAAGTAAGAGCGCACAATAATAAGGGCATAGGCGTAATATTTCAGGAAAAATTGCAAGAGGAGTTTCACGAAATTAAATTCCGCAAAATGCGATTTTACTCTAGTTTTGTGTGCGTTAAGGGCAGCATTGCGTGCTAAGCACAAAAGTCGTATCTGCACTTTTTAACAAAATTGAGTTATCGCCACCAGGTGGCTCTTTGAGACGTATTTTACCAAAATACAAAATTATACGGTCATTTGAGAACGGGAAATATTTTTTAAAAAAATCTGAAAAAGTTTCATCTGAATTAAATACATGGTGGCGCAAAACTTTAAAGAGTTTTATCTCAGTTTGAGCTTACCTGCACTTTTGTGCTTAGCACGGCAGCATAGACCCACTCACTAGATCCCCGATTAGTGGATACCGCATAACTTCTTTGAATATTCATTAAAGTTTCACACATTTATTGTTTATAAAACTGAAGGGTGATGAAGGGGTTATGTGATAAAACCGAAATTGCGTATAATTAAAGTTTAAAGTTTTACTGTTACAGTTGTTGCAGCTTTTTCGTATTCTGGTTTTGTCGTAAGTGAGCATATGAAGTTGGTCTAATGACATCTATTTTTTGGTGTACCAAGTTTTAGTTGCTTACCTGTATCCATTGCTTACCATTGTCCAGTGTGTATTTTCAAAAAATGTAACATAGCTCCTTCATCCTCCAAGCCCTTCAATGAAGTTTGGTTTTTGCCGAATAAAAGTATCCCATGTAACGCATAATTACAGCACTAATATTACATTGCCATACTAAGGAAAACATGTTTCATTGCCTAACATGATGTAGGAAACCGTTGTCATTCAAAATAGATTACTGCCTTCTAAGTACAGTTCAGTAAAAAAAAAAGAGGTAACAACATTAAAAACTGCTGTAGGTATGGGGGGGGGGGTGTTTCAAAACTCTTTTGAATATTTTCAATTTCAAAAACTGGGGATAGTTCAATATACAAATAAAAATTTAAATAGAGGCTACTTTATGTCTACACATATTTTTTTCGTTATTAATAGGAAGATAAAATGCGCGTATTCTTCAATATGCATTATCATCAATACAGTGTTCACAGATTTTTCTTACCATCCAAAAACGCAATTAAAATATTAGAAAATTTTCACACATATGCAGTTTTTGCATATAAAAGTTGAAAGCTTCAACCCATTAATAGCATTAATGCATTCATTAGTTGTCCAACATCAGATGCAAAGAAATCGAAGCTGAAAATATTATGTACACCGTTGTTGCATCTGACAAACTGGATATGTATTCATTTTTACGGAATGAGTTATCTACGCTAAAATGAGCAGCATATTACTTTAAGTTTCTCCTCAATGCTACCTGAGTGAATATTGAGTGGCTACACGTGAGAAAAATGATTACAGAATGCAAGTATGTGTTGCAGCACAAAAATGTTCCTGCGAGGAAAAGCTTTTAACAGATTGCAGACAACAGATTCTATTTATGCTAATGCGTATGCAGATTTGTCACCTAATGAGAAACAGAATTGCCGCAACTCCTCGCGGTGTATATAACGAAAAAACACTTGTGGAGGTTTTTCCATCGCCTGTGAAATTGGCTTAAGTCTAGTTCAAAGAATCGTTTTCAGAGAACAAAGGCTATTCAGTAATTGTACATGCAACTTTAATTTTAAAATTTTAATGCATTTTTTCCCGAAATGTTTCAGGGAGACTTTATTTATTTAGTATGCAGTGTACAGCAGAAGAAAAATGTTAAGAATTTGTGAGAGACATACTATGAAAATCTGCTTTCTCCCCGTGGAAGTGTACATCCTGCACACACCTCTCGTCATGGGCTTTATGAGATAGTGATAGATAATTCAGCATATTCTGCAATATGCTACGTTTGATTTTCTGTTAATTTTTACAAGTATGGAAGACTGTCGTTCTTTATGTTCTTTTTGAAACACATGACAATTACAAGTAGCACGTACCAGATCCAGTTTCCTTTTTTTTTTTTTTTTGTTCAATTCCCTAAACAGTTTAACAAAGAGCTACTGTCTGATTTTCTTAGGTAAAACCTTCCGCGCATTTATGCATGCGTCAGGTCTCCTCTGATCGTACCAAAATAGGGGTGATTGGTAAGATAACAATAAGGGGAAGAATAATAAGAAGTATTCTGGGCCATATCAAACAACGTAGAACGATTTTAATTTCAAATACATAGTTTAGTTGAATATGTCAAAACGATAACAAAAATGGAAAGTTTCAATTGAAAACTTCGGAAAGTTCAACCAAGCAACCCATCACCCCTTGAAAAGTGGAATGTTTCGCAAGTCTTAAACGCGGTTTTCACGGACGGACAGTAGTGGTCTATCAAATTCCACTTATCACACATTCAAATATATTCAGACAAATGACTTTTACTGCTTTCGCAAGCGCCAAGCTTTCTCTCTTTTTATCCTAATTTTGCCTTCTAGGCTTCCAGCTGCAATCGCATGACTCAATGGCTAGTTTATCTAAAGCGCTCTCGTGATCATAATACAGTGAAATACCGTTACAATTAATACCAATACAACGAAATGTAAGTTTTTATAAAATAATAAATTTAATGACACTAGTTTTAAACTACTTTTTAAAAATCAAGGACTGCTTTTTAATTAAAGCTGGAATAAGTAATCTAAACTGGCCGTTTTTGGTCAAGCAAAATTTGCCAACCATAACATCTACTCTACAATTAATGATACATTTTAACTGCAACACTTCATGGAAATATATGTATATCTAATAAGAAATACTTATTACCCCGCCTACTGAATAAAATAATAAAGTGCCTTATTTATAATTATATTATTTATAATAATTTACGCGAATATTGTTTATAATAATCTCATCATAAAGCTCATTTTCCACTTGCTAGTGCTGGTGTCTCTCTTCTCTTAAAAAAGAACCCCGGATATCTACAACATGGATACCATGTGTAGGGAAGAGGGGACACATATGGACTTTTTTATTTAATAACAAAAACTAACATTTTTTTGTTTTATTTTCTCAACTTTTATGCTCTTAAACTTACACCTAATCCTTTCAAATGCGTATGCTCAAATATTAGGAGATTTGACAACATTTCTTTTAAAATAAATATTTAAAATTGAACAAAAATGTCCAAATGTGCCCCTATATGGTGTACATTTGGACATGCTTGGGGCGCATTTGGATACCATAAATGAAACAGTAATAATAATTAAAAGTGACACACAGACAAATGGCTTGAATTCTTCCCAAAAACACTTGACTAAACCTTTTTTTGCCATTAAAATATATATATATTATTTGGACAGCCTAGCAATGTTGAGATTGCACACTAATCAAAACTTAGAAGCCCGCTTGGGATGAACATCTATCATGCCATAATATTTAGGTAATTTTTAGAAAATACATCAATATTTTCCGATCGAAGGCCATTGGTGATCTTTTAATCTTTATTTTTGAAAGATAAAGGTTCGGACATTGCTTCATGTAGCTATTTGTCTTCCCCGTCAGCTAATACCAACTGTTCTATTATTTCTTCATGTGCTGGAAACCTTTATTTTAAAGCTTCAGCATAGTTATATGTAAGCCTTCTTATTTGAATGCAGTAGTTTTTGGTCATATTGTGCTTATTTGAATTGATTTTATTAGTTTATAAAAATTGACTTTTTTTCTGCTCTTGTAAAAACATACTGACTGCCATAGTTCAATTCAAACATAACAGCACGGCTTATACACAAGCAAAGAATGAAAGTGAGTCTTTTTACTTATAAACTATTTTAAGCACCCTATTTCTTCAATTTTACGTAATAACTTATAGCTATATAACATTAGGAGACATTTAGACTGTCCGTATGTGCCGCGCAGTTATATGTTTAAAATTTTGTTAAGCCTACCCCTGTAGAATTTTTTTGACAAATTTAATTCACAAATTATTGTATTCAATAAATACGCTATTAATTTTCGCATAATAAATTTTTATAATGTAATATTAAGGTGTATTAATGAGCTTACAAACACATCCAGCATAAATTACTTTTAAGTCTCAAAACTGCATGAATGACACAACTCGGAAAGTTTTACTGCCAAGCGCTTCAAATTTTCTTGGGAAGTAGACAGGCACGCCCCGATGAGGGGTCACGGGAGGTCACTGTGACCTCCCAATAATTTCCGTAGTCGGCACATTTTGCTGAAGATTCTGCAATTGGAAGACAATATTGCAACATTGAGATAATTTGTTGTTTTTAGTTTTTAGATTTGTTTTTTAAAAGATGCCTAATGTTTTTTCTCACTAAATGTACGGCATATGTGCATGCTTGTATTTTATCATTCGGTAAAATTGGAACTTCATTAGGCAAATTGATAGGTTTTCCCCTTCCAAAAATTTTAGTTCGGAGCACCCCTGGAAGTAGATTATAACGCTGCTATTGAAATATATATTTTTCATTATTTTCAGTTTTCAAGTTAGTCAAAATAAAGACATCCATATGTGCATCTGTCCAACTGTGCCTTCTCTCCCCTTACGCTAAGCGTTCTACTTTTCGCATCTTTTGAATAAAGGGGCCGAAAATCCGAACTTTATTCGCGGTGCGATCCCTCGGAAAGTTGCGATCTTTATGGCTTCTACACGTGATCGTCTCGGCTTAATACATTGAAAAGCAGCTTAAATTGTCTTTATTTATTCCTCGTATGACCTTC
Source organism: Uloborus plumipes (assembly GCA_038373865.1). Taxonomy (NCBI): domain Eukaryota; kingdom Metazoa; phylum Arthropoda; class Arachnida; order Araneae; family Uloboridae; genus Uloborus; species Uloborus plumipes. The sequence goes on from JAXGGA010002649.1 coordinate 44,330, forward strand.
GCTTTGAAATACCAAACCTTTTATCGGTATCCTCCATAAATTCGAACTTGCGTGACTCGCAGCGGGCATCTAGATTACACGACGCGTGGAACATTTCGATTTTGTCACGTGTTGTCTTAAGTATCGATTTTGGGTTTGGCCCCCGTGTTTTCCACTTGATTTTTGTTCCTTTCCCGCCCTTTCGTCTTTTTACAAGCGACGCACGAAATTTAGTCTCAGTTGTTGTTCATTCTCTTTCTGTTTTTTTTCTCTCTCTCTCTTCCATGCATTTAATGGAAAAACCAATACAACTTGGTGCATGGAAAATGTCGGGATCATTTTTGAGTATTGGTTTTTGCGGCTAGTTAGTTTTCGTTTTCAGTTTGCGCTTCATTGCGTGTTGAACACACGGTTAAAACGGAAGGTTTTGCTTTAATTTCGCTTTTAATAAAAATTTCGAAAGATGTTGTTTAAAAATGGTTTGAAAAGATAGACTAAATCTATAAATCAGAAATTTTTATGGATTATTTCAAATTTCACTCGTTTTATTTTTTTGCGTAGTCAATGAAATTATTAATGTTTATTTAAAAAGCGAAGGGAAAGGAAAATTTTTAAGAAGAAATCCTCCTACAGCTAACTGAGCCCACCGCCTTGCACGAATTAAAATTTATGCAGGATTCTTCAGCTTAATTGAATCGTTTATTTAAGAAACCACCTAAGTGCGCTTTTTTCAAATTTCGGAAAACTAAAAAAAAAAAAACTGTTTTGCAACTTAAGTATATAGGTCTTGTCTCCTTCAAGTATTTTTTTACGAAATCAAAAACATGCTATTAGGATAATCTACCTTTTATTTAATTTTTCTTCCTTTAATTTTTTGAGTAATAAATTTTTGTAAAAAGTGTAGTTAGGTGGTTTCTGCAATAAATGAATGCATCCAAAGTGATTTCTTATAAATTATCATCAAAATTAAGTCAAACCATTAATTTTTACCTATTTTAGTATCAAAGGTAAGCAACAGACATATTTAAGTATAAAAAAGAGCTTTTACCATGCCTGAATCGAAAAATACAAGTAGACTACATGCTACACTATGTCTCTATACAAATATCTGGTATTATTCACTCTTATTCAGCTTCTGGAAACTCCTTGTCAGTTGTTGGCCATTGGATGATAGTGTCATAGAAGGCTTCATATCCACTTTTCCCGGAGTATCCTTGTTGTAGAGAAACTGCTTGTACTTGGACACTTTGAATGGCTACTTACTTTCTTCGAGTACTTTCTTGCCTGATGTCTCGTCCGAATTTGGCATTTTCTTATATGATTTGAGCCACCAATTTTTGAAACTGAGAACATCGTCTGATATAAAGTGAAATACAGTAAATCGACCGGACATACTAGTTTTTAGCATGAGCTCTGCTTATTCATCAGGAGTATAAATCCTAAACATAGTTTTTTGCATCCAAAATCTCTGTAACATGGGAAAAATGAGTGGCCACGTAGAAAGTAGTTGTGAGTTATTGTTTCAAACCGATCTGAGTCACAGAGGTTTAGTAAAAAACACACAACTGATGAATGCCGCCAAAGAGTCATGACGAGTGAAATTTACCGCAGAAAGAACCTAAGCTACGGCGCTTAGTTTCTGTCTGTAATAAACGGATTATTTTCAAGGTTGCCAATGAGCATTGCTGATATGAAATTTTGGTTATTTCTGCACTAAAAGATGTATTTACCTTTAAATTGTACGGTAGCACCAAAAACTCATTTCTTGATATTTTGTCACTTAGGTGGTTTCTGAAATAAACGATTCAATTGATGACACATCTTACGTTTTGATCTATAAAGCAAAAAAAAACCGCATAAACTTACTTCGAACACAAAATACAGGGTGGTTATAAATTAACCACCCATTTATAATAAATTATAATTGAGGTGTTTGGTGCCCTCTAACACGTGAAGTACTGGGTGAAACATTGCCAAATTTCATGGACACACATATTAGACCATGGAATTTTGATTTCTGAAATAAAAAAAGTTGAAAAAATCGCCACCAGGGGAAATTTTGGTGGGACTCAACGTTGCTGAAACGTGTCCGGCAAAACGTAATTGAGACATGTTTGACGGAAATTCACTAAAACATATCAGGCGAAGTGTTTATGAGTTATGTCAAGCTAAATGTCGGCTAAGTCATGTCAGGCGAAATGCCATTTAAACGTATCATACGAAATGTTGTTAAGACTAAACGAAATATTATTGAGTCAAATGAAACGGCACTGAGACTTATCAGGTGAAACGTGAATTAGTTATGTCAGGCGAAACGTCCATCAAAAACATCTTGGACTTGTACAATCCCTGCGTCGAAACTAAATTGCAAAGTTTCGAAACACGAGACCCACCTGAAGTTTTTAGTTTACAGAGACAGACTATAGAGATCGTTCTCCAGTAGCATAAATTGGGTCCATCTTAAAGCTAAAGTAATGTAAAGAACCTGTTATTTTTTACCATTGTATTCACTAATTTACTTTTTTAAAAATTTCCACAGTACATTTTGGATTATTTATGCCATTGCTGAAAATTAGTTAAAAAAACTAAACATCAGTTAAAAATCATTTCTAATATTAGTCCACAAAATTCAGAGAATAAATATCCCTGTCTAAGTATAAGAGTATAATAAAATAAATTTTACGTTCGAATCAGTACCATGACAGATGGTATTATTGGAATTAAAAGTTATAAAATAGTGTTTCAATAGCGATTTACGCAGAAAAAAAATCAATAGCGATTACGCCATTGCAACAATGGCTAACATTGTTGCAATCTCCAAATGGCCAAAAACAAATTGTCGCATTGTCACGAGCTACACGTCCCATTGCTCCAGAACTACCCCCCCCCCCCTATTATAGCAATGAGCCGAAACTCAATTATAAAGCATGGGGACTACTGTCCGTCCGTGAAAACCGCGTTTAGCACTCGCAAACAGTTCCACTTAAAAAAGGGTAGATTGGTTGTAGGTGATAGCTTTTCAACTTAAAACTTGCATTATGTCCTTTTGACATGTTCAACTAAACTATGTAATTAAAATTAGCATCGTTCCACGTTGCTTGATACGACTCAAAATGCTTTTTATTATTCTTCCCTTTTTTGTTATCTTATCAACATCCCTATTTTGGTAAGGTCGGAGAAGACCTGACGCATGCGTAAATCCGTGGAAGGTTTTGCCTAAGAAGATCAGACAGTATCCATTTTGCACGTTGTAGGGGTTTTAGTTCATCACTACTTCGCTGGGACTGCTACTACTGTTGGGAATGATCTGCAAAGGTGGTCTATATCATTTGCGGATTATGGAACAACCTAATACATCTATGGTTTTTGAGTTCCAGACCGCAACTTTAAACAACTGCTTAGAACACTTCTTAATGTCTACAAACGTTATGTTGTGTAAAATGATCTTTGTATAATTTTTTGAGACAGGTTTTGCATTTGTCAGTTTCTGGCTTTCTGTTCATGTAAAGTACAGCGCTGACCTTTTATTGACATTAAAATGATGAAAAGAATCGTGCATTTTGTTTTCAATGGAAATGGCCTCAAAAAACTATTACAAATGTATTAACAAAAAAATAAATTTAAATTAATTTAAGAAAACCTCAGAGTGACTCGGAATGAAACTAGGCTAGAATAGTAGGAAAAGGTAACGTGATCTTACTGTTAATGAAATGAAAGCATCACACAGCATTATTGTGGAAATAAAATCTACATAAAATACAGCGATAAAAGAGATGTTTTCAAGAAATAGAATAGATTTACTTGGTATATTTGTACACGCTTCGTCGCAGAAAAAAAAAATTAAAGCAAAAAGGGTAAAAAACCAACACTGAAGTAGATAAGTATCTGACTTTTTCCCTTATTGGAACTTTTTGTATAAAATAAGACTTTTTAATTGAAAACTGAAAAACATTTAAACCTTATTGTTTAGTATCAAGACAACTGTAAGTTTAAAATAATTAAAAAAATTAGCTAAAACGTATTTTTAATCTCATAAATCTTCGTATCATTCATGAAACAAAAAAATATGCACTTTTCACTTAGCGTGCATATTTATCGTCACCAATATCTCCAGAACAATTTTTTTCCCTTGTGTGTTGATCAAAATGACGTCGACAGATCAGTTTGTTTATTTTTTTATTTGTTTGTTTACTCATTTATTAAGTTAATTTTTGCTTATTTATTCAGCAATCACAATGCAAACATTCAGAAAATGAAATATCTGAAATAGCATAAACGCATTCTTCTGTATTTACAGCAGTGGCATAAAGTAAGTGTAAATTAGTTTAAGCTGAGAGTAAGTTCATCGTTTCGGAGAGGGGGCATGAAAAAAAACTACCATCCCTCAGTTACAAAATCATAATATACCCATATGGTATGTGTGCCTGTATTTTCTTGGCATTCAATAACATTTACATTGAGTATATACTCTCATTGCACCCCTACCCCAGCCCCACCAATTGGAAAGAGGGATCAGGTTGTGAAAAAACCTGTGCCTCGTAAGCAAGAAATAAAATAAAATAAAAGCTCATAGAAAGGCAAAAAAAAAAAAGACCGATTTGCAAAATAAAAGTACATATTACATGAAAATACTTAATGTTATACTTAGACATGTCAATTGGATTGGTCAGTTTGATTATTTTGGATGCCAAATAAGCATTCACTATCAAAACTCAACGAAGCATTTTAAAATTATTTTTTTTAAAAAGCAATCGCTTCAAACATAGCATTTTCCCAAGAAAAAAGGAAAGAAACAGTAAACAAGCATACAAGGCGAATGGAAGGTAAAGTAAGACCACGGAGAGATGGCGGATGGACTGGAAGCCGAAACGGACCGCTTCATTTTGAAATAGGTGGTATTAAGAAGACTTTACCGCTTACGCGATCCAACCTACTTCAAAATGAAGTGTTCCGTTTCCGGTTCCATTTCTCCGTTCACCTTTTATTGTTTCGATATTTTAACTTGATAGACATTGCTAATAGCAGTTTTTTCCGTCGAGAAACTTGATTAAGTATACGTGGGTAGCTTACAGTTTCAGAGACTTGTTCTTGATTACGTGTCAAAACTTTATTTTCTTTTTCCAAAAGACGCCTAATTTGCAAGTATTTTTATTTTGTTTCACTTACTTTTTTTTTGTATCTTCACCAAACAATTTTTTTTTGCCCAAAAATACGCAGAATCCTGCGCTTAAAATGTATCTTGAGAACAGGAGCGCTCTGTACTTAAGCATTCCATCGCGTTAGATCACCATTTGAAAGAATATGAATCTTCTTACTCGAAGCAAGAAACTTGAAGGAAACAAAACTATTTTTACAGTGCCTATGCGCAGTAAGCCTAAAAAATAAATTATAGCTTAAAATTTAAAATAATAATAATAAAACGAACGGCCTAAGAAATAGAATCAACTGTCAAACCGTACAGATTTCCTACATATCGCACCCTTGATACAAAAGTGCCACAACTCAAAAAACTACGTTCTCCAGGAATTGCAAAAAACTGTTCCCGGGCTGACTAGGCACATTTTAGTATTTTTGAAATTGTCAATGTGAAGACCGATACATCTCAAACTATGATCGTTAGTTACGCACGTTACTCTACGACGGCTGGACGACAACTCAAGATGTGGCATTTCAGGGGAAGGGGTGCTATGCATCTTGATAACAACAAAATGCCATAACTGCCCTTTGGCGGCTTTCTTTTTCAATGCAACTTCTAGCTCTTTTGAAGATTGGTAGAGACGTGTAAACTACGTCTAATGACGGTCATAACTCAAAAATTACTATTTTTGAGTTGTGGCACTTTTGTAGCAAGGGTGCGATATTTAAAAATATTCCGGTATTTATTATGAGCTATGAATTATGTTCAAAGTCCTAAAGCCAAGGAAAATTTCAAGTATCCAACTTCGACCGAACAAAAAGTTAAAATAAGCCTTAATCCATGAAAAGCCCCATATTTAATGAGACGCATTTTTACTACACAGTCTTCAAGAAGATGTGTTATACGACATTGAGCAACGCTGCTTTAAAAATAAAAAAAAAACCGTAATTAGACAAAAAATAAAAATAACTTCTTGATCATCTTTATACGCTGAAAAGCTAAAATAAACGCTGCGCTTATGAAAGTATTTGATTTATTACATTATATTGTAACACAATGTGGGGGAAAATTCTGCAGAAGAAAAATAGAGGCACGTTCTGAACCTTCATAAAGTACGTGTTTACTTAAACGACTGCAACAAAAGGGATATATTTCACGACATAACGCAATCTAAGTTTTCAAACTACAAAATTTAGTAACAATAAAACACTTCCGACGGATTTATTCTTTATTTGTAGTAAAAATTAGAGGAAATAAATGTCAGCTAGTCGGTAATACAAATAAAGAATAATTATCAGAGAAATAAGGAAAATGTATGAAAATCAACTGACTGAGAAGACTTTTAATTGCAGGCATTTGCGAAAATAATGACTATAATAATAATTCGTGAATAAATAAATAAAAATAAAAATGGAAGTCTGGGATTCAGTTGAGTCATGACTTGCCCAAAGGATAGGCAGAATTTATGAGCATCTCCATTTTCTTACACTGAAGAAACTAATCAGCAATACGCGTACATGCAGTTTGCATTTCATGCCCACTCTCATATACGTCAATAGAATTGATATACAGTTTGGTTGAAAAATGTGTAGCCAAATTTTGAAGGAAAAAAAAGGGTTCGATGGTAAGCAAGAATAACATTAGATCATTTGATCGCAAATGCAAGGCTGGCCCGCTGCATGCGAACAAATTCAGAAACTGGTGAACAAGAAACTGGTGAACAAGTCACAAAGAATAGCAAATTATTGCACAAAAACTATTTTACTATGTATTTTATTTTTAAGGAAGGTTTCAATAATTGTAAACAATTAACGAACTGCAGCTATATTGCAACGATCCGACCATCGCAATGACGAGTCTTTCTGACAAGCTTTTCGTAGAAGCGTTTGTTTTTAATAACGCTGTTATTGTGAGCCGTGCACTACACTACAGGCATGCAAACCTTCCTTAAAAAATAAAACGCGATGTAAATTCATGTTTCTGGAATAACTTATCATTATATCCGACCTTTTAGCATCCGTCAGTTTCTAGTTTTGTGCACATGTAGTGCACAAAACTAGAAGCGTCAAATTTCCTTTTTTTTTTTTTTTTTTCATTCGATTCTCGCTTTTTATCGTACTTTATAGCCCCTTCATAACTTGGCAACACATTCTCTGATCACCCTGTTTCGTTTTATTTGTTTAACTATTTTAAATCATAAAGATGAAAGAAAACTGCGTTTTTACAACTTCAGTACTAATGTCGCTCGGTACAATCTTCTGCGAAGTTCCATTTTCCAGCACTGAAGAAGTATTTTTGAAACCCGTGTAGCTATTTTAAATGCAAAGTTTATGACAAAAAAGTAACATTTCAGAATACCGATAAAGCACATGTTAACATTCTAAACGTACTCCCTCCTGCAAAGTTTGCAAATATTTTACTTTGGCAATATAGTGGTTTGGCTTACTGAGAAGACGACTTATAAAAACTATAAGTTATTGCTAATCCACTTTTAATAATTGAAGGGGCAAGTGGATAAAGATAATATATGTGACAATTTTGGAAAAGCTTACTTTTTACCATGGATAAAGGTGATAAGGTTTTTTTTTTTTTTTTAAATCTTTTCTAGAAATTAAAAAAAAAATGTCACATATCACTTTATTCACTTGCCCCTTCAATTGTGTTTGTGAGTTAACACAATTGAGCACACACTAATTTGAATTTGTAAATCGGCGAAATTCAAATGTCACATATCACCTTTATCCACTTGCCCCTTCAATTTCAAAACAGCAAATATTTACATGCTCAAATCATTCAATTCGATTCTCCTATGAGGCGGATTAAACTCCCCTATTGAGGAGTTCCACAGCGTTTAACACCGTCGCGTGATGAATTTCACATCTGATGGGATGCGAGTTTTTTTTTTTTTTTTTCAGAAACCATCAACAATTATGAGGACTGCGTACTATGCGCTTTGCTTCCTGACAAATACAGGGCAGAAATACGACACAGAGAGGATGAAATAACATCCATGGGCAAGGCGGGATTCGAACCCGCGACCACTTGCTTGCGAGGAGAGTACTCTACCTCTAGGCCCACGTGGCCCCGGATGCGGTTTTAGAAAACGATTTGGGAAGAAGTTCGTACCTGTACGACAATCGCTCCGTTTGCAAAGGTTTAAAAAAAAACAAATGGTCGCTAACTATCGTTATTTATTTTCCTATATTCTGAGTAAACTTAAACGATTTACTGCAATCACCGTGCTTTTTATGACTGATATGCGATTTTAACGAATTCATAGTTTAAAAAAAACCCGTTCTTTCATAGTTTTATAGTTCGAATGTGTACGTTTTGAAGAATTTTCCGGAATCTTGTAATCTACATTTAAAAATCTTTTTTTTTTTTTTTTTGTTCTTTTGGTTAAAAAAAGGTTAACTTCTATATTGTGCATTTTAGATATTTTTATCACAAGAGGTAATAAAAAAACTTTTTTAATTGTATCAGAAGTGTTGAGAAGTTATTCCAAGAAGCTTAAGTTAAAATGATTATTTTGAACCAAATTTACACTTCAACAAATCCAGGACAAATTTGTGTTAAATCTAATAACATAACTAGAACTGTTGGCAGCGGCGGACTGGCTATGTGGGAATTTGGGAAAATGCCAGAAGGGCCGGTCCTTTCCTGGGCCAAAAAGGGCCGGCCCATATAAACCAGACTTTTTTTATCCAATTTGTCTAAATTTTCATCCCAGTCCATCTCTGACTGTTGGTAAGTAATTTTAAAACTATATAATATACGATAAATGTGTAAAACATGTGTAGCTATTGAGGTAATCAATGCTCTTTAATTTGAATAAACTATTTGGGGGAGGGGGGGTACTTTAGCGTTCAAATTAGTTCTGTTACCTTTTGATGAATAAAAATCACATTTTGAAAATTAATAAAGTAAATGAATTTAAAACTGGATTAAACTTCCAAATATTTTTGCATATCTTCTTCAAGAGAAATTGCTACACTGTACTGAAAAAATTTTTAGCAATTCTACTTGCAAATAACTGCTATCGAATGAAAATATTCTGTATCTTTCAGAAAGAAACCAACTATAGTTTTATGACGTATTCAAATCCATTTTTAAAGGAAAACGGAAAAAACAATAAAACTAAAACCATGTTCAGATTTAGATGGGGAAAGAAGCATAATTGAAAAAGGCTTCTATTTGGGAAAGGATCATTCGTTTAGTTTGTTTTCTTAGCTTTCGCATTGTTTCGAATAAATTTAACATTATTTTTCTTTGTATGAATATAATACATAGTTTCGAGTGTTTCTTTTGTATTTCAGTTTAGTTCAAACAACTTTATTTCTGTTTGAACCACGAATTAGTTCATTTTATTCCTTATTGAAGAATTGTGTCCTCAAAGTAACAATTTATGAGTGACCTCAAGATAAGTTATTACAGTTTGTTATGGAAAAAAAATTCAAATGTAGTAAAATATGCTAAAAGTAGTAACTTTATGACTTTTTTTTAATATTAAGCGCAATAAATACATGAAATTCACGTAAAAATTACTTAAAAGTTGTGATTATGATAAGATTCACTTTAATAACAACCCAGGACTTTGCATTAAGAAGCTACTTCAAAACGCGTATTTCAATGGTACACCTAAAAAGAATCTTGCTGATAAATTTTATCAATGTACAATGCATTCAAATGCATGAGTAAGATAGAAACGCTATATATTTTGAATTTATTTTCAAATTACATACAATAGCGTATATAGGGGAAACGGTATAGTTATTGGCACTGAAGCGACATCATATTTGTATGCTTGAATTAAAAATATATGAAATATTTCGCATAAATTAAAAAATACTTCATATGATACTATATTAATGTATTTTACTGCTCATACTGTCTGCAAAGACTTTTTCAAATATATTATTAGAAAACAGTCAACGCAAAAACAAAAATGTCAAATTGATAGTAATTGGCCACCTTGTCAATGTTGGCCATGAAAAAAAAAGAGTTATTGGCCATGTAAAAAAATCAATGTTATACTGGATTATTCATATATATGAAAATATTATACCTTTATATGAATATAGTATACCATTATACGAATATATTATATCATTGTCTCAATAAATTATAACATTACGCCATTCTACGAGAATTTGACCCTTATATGAAGGTATTACACCCGTGATTGAATATATTTTCTAGTCATTAAGTATATTATAACATTATAGCATTGAATATATTTTTCTATCTTTTTCTTTTCTATTTTTTGACTTCTCCTTACTTGTTTTAGTCTTCTTTAAAGCATTTTCTTTCCCGTACGGATGCTTGTCCATTCCGTTTTCTTTTCTTTCACTCTTTTTGCTGATTTTCTTGTTCTTTTTTTAATTTTTCAATAGCTGCTCTGAAACTGTCAGAAATCGTAAAGAATGGTTTTTGTCTATCCTACTAACAAATTTTATTTTATTTTTTGGCCCACTTTGTTGGTAATCATCGACAAATTTGCTACGATGAGTGGTTTCGTTTGAAGTAGATGGTATACACGAGTTTAGAAGAGTTTTCAGAGGAGTTGTACCAATTGTGGCTACTGTCACTCCATCTTCACTGGTCCGATTTGCATTTGTTGTTGTAATACTTGCAGTCAGTATTTCAATACTGGTAGAGTTGTTTTGAGAAATACCATTTTGAAAAAAAGAGCGCCAAACTTTGTATAACGGTCATACGTTTTTTAAAAATCCCTTCTGATATTTCGGTGCTTTTATCTTGTTCATCATTTCGCCACCAAAATTTTTTTGGAATCCTTTTAAAGACACGAGCTTATTTCATACATTAAACCTTTCATCTGTTTTTTTTTTTTTTGCTAAACATTTAGAATTATTAGTAGCATTCTCATCATAGAGGGTCAATTACTATAATTTTCTGAAAATATTGTGACAGTTATTGACCACATCAAAATTTTAATTTTTAAGAATACATTATTATATTACAACCTCAAATTCACTTATTAAGCATCACAGCTATACATCTCATAGGATTTTTAAAGCTGTGAATATATCGAGTTCTTTTAAAACGTATCATTAAAAAAATCTAGTCCTTACGTTTTCTTAAGAAAACGACCTGTTTTTCTTGGGGCTCCAAGAAATCACAAATCACAAAATGACTTAAATTACCCGGCGAAAATTCGATCATATATTTTTAACACTAATTAAACATACTACCTTCACATATTTTTTAAACAATCTTTTAACCAAAAGGTTGCTTGTTTTTTAGCATACAAGTGGAAATGGCCAATACCGTTTCTCCATTTTTTGAAAATATAACATTATTTAATCAAATGTTTATTTCTTCATCTAAGTATAAATGCGTTGCTGAAACATATCTCGTATCGCTTAATAATGCATCTAAATCTCGCCATTAACAGCTACTTAAAACAAATTGACAATTTTTGTTTCATTAAATTAACCTTTTCGGATGCTTCTTCAGTTACTCAACTTTTTTTAACTGCACTTGTTTTCTTCTCAGTTAAAAGAAGACCTTCCTCATTTATATTTTTCTCTTTATGTTTTTAGTTGAAGTAAAAAGTTCCCCTGCAAATTTTCTTTTAGTTGGTATTTTTTTCTTTTCTACTGAAATTATTTCTTTCGTTCCTATTAACTAAAATCTTTCTCTAAGTATACAATGAAATATATTTTTATTCAGTCGGGAATAATTCTATAAATAAATCTATTTTATTTATTTATTTATTTTTTTTTTTTTTTGCTTAAATATCAATTTTCATTCAGGTTTGTTTCAATCAAATGGAGTTGAAAACAAGTAAATTTGTAAACTAACCTTTTTTTTTCTTCTCACACGATTGATAGAAAAAGAAGACAAACAAGGAAAAACGCACAACTAATAGTTAAATCGAAAAACTTGCCAAAAAACAAGAAAAAAAACTTTTAAAAAAGTGAGATGTGTGGTTACTAATCATGTGAGCCACATATTAAAAGAATAATTGTGAGTTTAAACTTTTATTCGTTGCAAAAAATCTCATTGCTTTCCTGTAGATAAAAAAAGCCATTCAACGTTACTAAAGATATCATTAACATTGGTATCTTCACATTCAGAATCTGCCCATTTTTGATATTCTTTAGCACTAAAAATATGTTTTTATTAATTTTGTTTGTCTTTTTTTAAGAAAAGAAGGTTTGAAACTCTACCGTAAGCGTTAAATGTTGAAGTAATTTTAATTCTTACTTTGAAAGTTCGTATTTGAACATATTCTTTGGCAAGAACTTTCTCCAAGAAAAGTTTCTTTCTCCAAGCAAATCCATATTTAAGTTCAGGATCTATATTGACGTCAAACTTACTTCCATTGGCGCTAATGTTAAAATTTTTAAACATTGCAAAATTCTCCAAATCCAAAAAAATATGGTAAGAATGAGATGCCATGTGTCTTGAGAACAAAAACAAAGTTTGTTCTAATCGGATTATTTCCTCAAAAGTTAGGGGAGGGGGCAGACTGATCAATAGATACACTTTTTCTCTTCTTAATATCTTACTTTTCAAGTTTGATTTTTAAAATATTATTATTTATTTATTTATTTACTTTTAGCAATATTTTTAAGATATATTAAGATTTCTTACATGCTTTTTCTCTCTTGTTTCATTTTACGCGAAAATAGGCTAAAAAAAGACCAAGAGATTTTCTTAGCCTACGGAATATATCCAATCAATTCTGCCATTCCATTTTAACTTGCGCTGAAAGTCCTTTTAAGCAAAAATGTGTATTTGAAAGGAAGATTAACTGTTTTCTTCGATGTCTAAAATTTTGAAAAAGTAACTTTCGGAATGAACAATACTGTAACCGTCCACCTTGTCTAGTGGTCACGGAAATCTGGCTTCACACACTCCACGGTCCCCCGTACTTACCACAACTCGTGGTTTAACCAGGACAGGACCCTGAAGAGCACTCTGTTCTTATTTTTGAACTAGAACTAAGGGAAGAAGCCTTGGCCCAGCACCCACAGAGGTATCGTTTCACTTGGAGGACTTTGTGACCACGACATTTTTAACGTCCCCCAGCCGCCATTAATCAAGACGGTGGATCTTTGATCAGCTGGGATCGAACCCGGGTCCCTCCAGTCACGAGTCCGACAGGGAAGGCTGACTGCAGATAGAGAGGTTTCGGGTTTGAATTCCGGTTTGGCTCGTATTTACTTTTTCTCTCCTGTCCTTGTCCTTTGTTTGCGTGAATGCTTTGTTGTGTTTCTAATACTCGCCCACCCTATAAACGGGTCCTTATGGCATGTGTGTACTGTGGAAGTCGGACTTCACATCAACTTACAGTATATTTGGAAAAGTGTAGCAGCGCACCCCAAATTGCCAGCCACACAAACGACCACAACATTATAGCAGTGAAATACCATTAATCGAGTCCAAGTACCATTTACCGGATCCGTGGGCAGCAGAAGTCCCAATAGAAAGGTTCCCCATTATACAAAAGCAAAAAAAAAAAAAATCCTATACGGTTTCTAGAGAAAGTTGTTTTTGTTCTTATTATTTATTTATTTTATTTATTTATCTTTTAATGTTTCTTATATTCTCCATTGTTTTTAACAATTCTCCAATGAACAAGAAACATTTTCATCGTAAGATCTTTAGTTACGTAAGTGATTTTGCTCGTGATAATTTCAAATATTTTTGGATGCAGTTTAATACCCAACTTTTCTTGTAATCATTTTTATTTTTTTCGATTTCATTCATAAAAAAAAGCTTAATATTGAAACCTAAACCCTTTTTAAACTACTTTCCCGTTAAAAATAATAGAGACGAAAAAAGCATTAAAAGTGACTTAATGCATCTAAAAAATATCGCCAAGTCCACAACAAAGTCAAAAAGAAATAAAAAAGTAAAATAAATATCGAAAAATTAAAAATTGGAAAGTAGGGTATTGAGATGGTTAATTTGTGCGTCGGTCGGTCGGTCTGTCAGTCTGTCTGCCCCCCCCCCCCCCCAATAACTTTTGAATGAACATTCCGATTTGGACGAACTTTTTTTTGTTGGAAAGATCTCGGCGAGTACAGCTCATTCCCATATTTAATTTTTCGATTTGAACAAGTTTTGGTTAAACTTTGAACCGTTCAAACAGCCCGTCCCGCGATACTAACTTTTTAGTGAACAGTCCGATTTGAACAAACTTTTTTTTTATTCGAAAGATCTTATCAAGGATACTTCCTTCCCGTATTTACATTTCAATTTGAACAATTTTTCGTTCAACATTGAACCGTTAAAACAAGCTCTTACCACTAATAACTTTTGAGTGAACAGTTCGATTTAAACAAACATTTTTTTGTTTGAAAGATCTCGGCAAGGATACTTCATTACCATATTTAAATTTTCAATTTGAACATTTTTTCGTTCAACATTGAACCGTTCAAACAAGCTTTCCCCACCTAATAACTTTTAAGTGAACCGTCCGAATTGACTGAACTTTTTTTTTTTGTTCGAAAGATCTTGGAGAGGCTGATTCCCATATCACTTTTTGATTTGAACCATTTTTCGTTCAATGATGAGCCGTTCAGAAAAATTTTTAACGTTATAGCGCTCACGTGGAAATTTAAATTGAATGTTGTTCCTGAACTTAAAGGCTGATTTCCTTCAAACTAACTTGGTAAGAAAATGGTTTAGATTTTTAATGTATGTAAAGTGCTTTTCCGAATAATCTTCTGTAAGGACTCTGCTTCCGACTCTAACTCCGCAAACATGGCGGAAATGCAGGCTCAGAAAAGGATGACTGACTGGGCAGACGATTTTTTGTTTATTTATATTTTTTTTTTTTTTTTTTTGCTGGCGATTTTTTTTTTTTTTTTTTGCTGACGATTTTTTTTTTGCAGACGATTTTTTTTGTAACAAAAATTTCATTCACAAGAGCATTTTCTTCTAAATTTGTATTTAACAACTGGCAACGGATTAAAAATGAAATTCGAGACGTTTTATTAAGGAACGAGTTTTTTTTTTTTCTTTCTTTGATAAAATGTGTTTTGATATTCTTTGTACTTTTATTTAATTTAATATTTATATTAATTTTTTTTTTCTTTTGAAAACGATTGAGGGATTTTTCAACAGAAGAACTATAACAGTTGCATTCTTTAAAAGGTGCGACAAAACTTTATTAACTCGTTTATTTGCTTTTTCCATGTCTATTTCATCTGATGAGAGGGGTGTATTTTGATTTTAGAAATCAGCTTTCAGTACTAAAAAGGTTTGTTGATATAATTTTCGGTCTCAGATAAGAGAATATTAATCAGATACTAGAATGCCGATGTTGATGTACGGGAAAGTAGGCTCATTTAGTTCTTGACAGTACTTCTTTTTCAATTTTATGAACTATATACTATTGCAACAATTGGGGAATATTTTATCTGTAAATCTTTTAACAATTGCTTTGATATCGTATACTTCTTCCAACATACTTTTTCTAGTTTCTTCAAATACATTTCCTCGTAATTTGTAAGGAATAAAAATTCACAACGAATGAAATACACTCCGAAATGATAAATTAATAAGTGTGACAAATTTTGCTCCGGAGCCGGGGAAAAAAGAAACAAAAGAAAAACCAATTTTCAGTGCTGGTAGTTTTCACATCCTAACACATAACTCATTAATATTGACTTTGCAAAATGACATTCATTCCGCACCAAAAATGTTGGTTAACTGTACCTCACGCCTGAAGTCAAACGATAAATTGCAAGTAACGAAAAGAACGCCGAGTGTAAAATTATATTTATTGCTTTATGTTTTCTATTACGTTAATTGCATTTTAGTTGACATCGTTAAGGTTAGTTGAAGATAACTATTTTTAATGTAGCATGATGTTCTTGTACAAAATTTGTATTTTTAGTTAGTAAACAAGTTCGAGCAGAACTAACTGAGCCTACTTTCTCGCGCTTCAATATCGATTTTCAAAAATAAGCCAAATCTCGATCATTGCCAAAAAAAGTAATAATAGAAAAATATAACATATTACTGAATATATTACCCATCGCTTGCGAGCTTCTTGAGCATTGAATTCACTTCGCTATGATTCCATCAATCAATTAGTCTCCAATTTTGGCAATGTTAACTCATTTATGCCCAGTAGCCTAAAAACGGGACGCTTGTTAGTTGCTGCATATAAAAACCTGTAATCATTTTACTAAAGCTGTTTTTCACAAGTTAAACAGTCCTTCTGCTTGAGAAAACCAGATATAACCACTAGTTGGACATCAGAGTTTATTTATTGACAATTATTTTCAGACAAATCAGTCAAACGACGATCCAGCATCCGTAACCACAGAAAGTAAGTTTTTTTGCGAACTTATTTTTCCTAAAATTAAACTATTTTAAAATGATTTGCTTAAAATTGATCACAGATGCCTTCTGCAATGTTACTTTGCACAAGTAAAGTCAAGTAAGTTCGTATTTTGCTCACATATCTGCAAAATATCCCATAAACAGGACGTTAAATAACTTTATGGCAAAGGCGAACTATTTTAAGCCTAAAATGTATGTAAACCATTCCAAATAAGAGTTTTAAGCAGAGAAAAATTGAAAAAAATTGTTAAAAAAAACTTGGGCATAAATGGGTTGCAAAACACCGCCAACTCGGCTATTTCGATCCATGGATTGCCGTTTCGCGCTTATTGTGCGCTCATCAGCATGGAATACGAAAGTAGCCGAGTTGGAGGCAAAAATCCTCTCACCGAGCAAAGAGAGCGAAAAAAACTGGTAGCTAATGTGAAATTAGAATACCAGCGAGCAAATTAGAGTAAGCACGAAACTGCGGTCCATGGATCGAAATAGCCGAGTTGGCGGTGTTTTGCATATTCCTGCCTTAGCCCTTGCTTAGAGGCGGTTACTCACTGCTTTATAAATGGGTTAATTCTACTGGAAAAAGCATTTCTGTTTAGATCAATATCTTTTTCTTATCTTTTCCTTTTACTACTGCTAATAGTAGGGTTCAAGTGAGGCGCAGAGCACACAAAGCCTTGAACTTAAGATCTGCACTCAATTAAAGCACTGTGCACTAGAGTAGCCCAAAAACAACTTTTCTTTTTTTATTTCGGTGATGGATATTGCGAAAAAGGTGCCATTGAGGGAGCTAAGTGCACATGAAAATTTGAAATTTTTTGGTCAATTTCTTGATCTGCCGCAATCGCGTTGAAGTTTAGAAAAAATGCAGTTTTTTGAGATTTTTAGGAAATTATTTGAAAACAATCAAGAAAAATCACTTACCAGAGGACTGTTTTCGCAACGACCAAGATGCATACTTTTCATCATAAATGAGGCTCACAGAAACTAAACAAAGTAGCGTTTCAACACCGTTCTCCGCAATTTCGACAAATTCACACTGATTACGTTTAACTTCATGCGAAGAAACATTTGTAAAAGTAACAGATTTTTTCTATTGCAGCTTTAAAATTTGTGGCACAGAGACTGTTTGAAAAAACTCTGGACAGAACTTACATGACAATATTGAGTTTTGGAAATGCGTAATTAGAACTCATTTCATAAAAAAATATAGTTGCATTATTCTATTTCAGATATTAATTGCCAAATTGATGTAGTGTTAATAGGTTTTTTGAAATATTATCTTTAAGTGTTCGACTATACGACTGGGACAACCAGGGGACTATGTTCTTAGCACTTAAATATTTTTTTTAACAAATATTAAACTGTTATCGCTCCAAATACAATTGGGCTGCAAAGCCTTAATGCTTCACATAATTATTTTGTATTATTTTTACAATACTCGGTCCGGACAGCCAATCACAAGCTTACAGGGAAACGCCCTTACATATCTATCCTCCGTGACTGAGTGATCGTGTTTGCCTCTATGCGACACAGGAGGTCATGGGTTCGATTTCAAACGGTACCCTAGGTGTGATTTCCTCTTTTTGTGCCGTAAATCCTAAAGTGCTCTTTTGTTTTGTCGGTGAATAAAAATTCGAAAAAACTTCTGTGTTAAAAGGAGCAGAGGCAAGACTCGTATAGTCCGCAATCATTGCACAATTACGTGAGCCAAAACTCCCTATCGAAATTGTAAAGAATGCAAAATAAAAAACAAAACAAATGCTTATTATTGTAATTTTATGAAAGCTGTTAAAACTTCCAAAATTGAAACAATGAAAAACTAGTCTTATTCAACACTAAGCCGAACAATGAAAAATAATGGGTGGAAAATGTATCGCCATTTTTTTATATATTTACTTTTAATTGATCCCTTTCTTTCCCATTTATTTATTTATTTTAACCGATAGCAAACTAGCTCTAAAACTTGTTTTGTTCAGTAAATGAGAATCTTAGTTTAAAAACAATCCTTAGTTATAACTGCTAAATAAAAAAAGTCTATATGATCCCGTAAATAATATAAATAAATTTTCAGTTCTCATAGTACTTTATTTTTCAAAAGCTGCTTGATATTTTATTTCCTAATTTGGTACTGCAATACCCCACTAGGTGGCTACGAGATCAACTTCTGAAACCATTCCCCTTAAGAGAGTAAAAAATAAACAATTAAAGTACAGGTTATGTTAAATTTCCGGATAAGATCACTGTTGAATTTTACACTAGTTGCGTCGTAAAAGAAGAAATCTAGCGTGTAATGTGGCTGGCGGCTTTAAGAAGATCCGAAGAAACAAATAAAACTTCGAAAGAATAAAAAATATATTTTTGCGTAAATGAAATTTTCTCTTTTGCTCGTAATGAAATTTTTAGTGCTTTAACATTCGGTGTTTCACATGCTACGTAGTGTGTGTTTCCTTTCAACCATTTTTAATCCTCTTTATTAATTTTTCGCTTCTAGTTGCAAAATAATATGAAAAAGAAAATAATAAATGAATTAAATTTCGAATAGTAAAAAGATTCTTTGAGTAAAATACTTCAACTCAACAAAGAGGCATTTCAATTTTTAAAAAAAATAAAACAGCGGTAATACTGTTGGCTTTAAGTTCGGACACTTTTTTTTTTTTTTTTTCGTTTTACTGGACGTAATAAGAACGCCGATTGGTGCAGTGGTTCGGCGTTAGCGTCTCACTTCCAAATGTGTTGGTTCAGAATGGTCGATCGATTTTCAAGATGCAGAACATTATTTCCTTCCATGTCATGGGCAAAAAAAGACCCCCCACCCCGCCCCATTCGTTCGGCTTTGAGTACTCCAGGCTAAATTTAGTTCCTAACGCAGTTTTTAACTGAAGCGAGGCAAAGCGCCTCCATCTGGTGAAAAAACTGGAAATTTCATTAAATTGCAAATATTGAAACACTTTTTTAAATACTTATGTGTCTACTCTGTTACATGATATGCAACTTAGTGCTAATCAAGATTCCTAGATCCCAGTGTCTGGGCACTGGGATGACATCCTTTTTGGCGGAAATCACTCTTATGAGGGTGATTCTACGGTCAATGCGTTTTTTGTGTCCCCAAAGAAAAAATAATATGTTTAATTTCACACTCATTATATCATTAGTAGCAGCTATTTTTATGATTGTAGTGGTAAGGGCCAGACGAAATTTCAATTTTTGGGGGGTTTATCGATACCAGAGAAAAATGCGCTGCCAGGGGAGTGACACTAATGGCAGAATTCTGGTTTGAATTACTATTATTTCACTTATTTTTCAGTGTAAAATCATAGTATGGACTTATTTCTAAAAGACCTGTGTTCAAAAAAATTTTTCGCGTTGTAATAAAATAAAAAAAATCAATCTTGAAAACACGACATGTTGCATACAAGTCGCACCGCAGATCCCAAATAAAAATACTTCCCGCATTATTTACGTTCATTCAAATTGCTTTCACAGGGGCAATTAAGATTAAAAATAAAATTAAATATGCTTATAACACAGTTTTAATGTATATTTACCCTTTTTTGGAACAAAACTGCCAGGGAGTGACGCCAGAGAAGTGACAAAATCACACATTACCTATAAAAACAATATCACGCGTTCTTCGTACCAGAACTTCACGTAAACCGTGATGTCTGCACACAATAAGCATTACATTATACGTACGTACATTTATGTAACGATGAAATATAAAAAGTTATACTTACCAGGGGAAATAGTACAGCGACTGGCGCAGTACGCTTTGAGGCACTTTCAACGAGAACCGATGCAATAATATTCGATTTTTTTAAAAAAAACTCTTAGCTTGCTTTTAACTTTACTCAGTATTACACTGGTTATTCGCAATCAACAGCATCCTTATGCATTTTTTATGCGAAATTTCAGTCTTTGAAGTTCGCCAGGTGAGGGTGACGCTATTGATATGGCCCGTTGAAAAGTGTATTTTTTTTAAATAATAATAAATATTTTTTCAATGTTTACTGATGAAATATGCTTCTCTGTTAATGTAAGTGTATGATTATGGCAAAAAACATTATGCCAAGTTAGCAAAAATTGAACGTCGAACATGTTTGTATAAAAACTAGTATTTGGACAGACCAGGGGAGTATACATTTATGACTATTTTCAGCTATAAATGCTAAAATAAAATAATTGTAGTGAATTAATTGGATGGTCCATATAAAAGATAATAGTCTGTAATGCTTAAGCATGCAAAAACATTAATAAAATCGGTTTTTCATGAAGTTTTTCCATTGGCCGTCTGAATTCAAATACCGTAGAATCACCCATATTACAAACGCGCCTTGCCGCTAGAAATGCTAATTCATTTGACTTTCCTACCAAAAAATTATCAAAAGGGCAATTCCACGATAAGGTCAACCAGATGGTCAAATTTTCAAAATTAATATTTCTTAACAAACAAGATATCATTTTACAGGTGAAGAGTTGTATATTTTGAAATAGGGTAAGTGGTCCAGTAGTCGGCCACAATGACATAAAACTCCTCATAAATAGTACATTTTTTATTCAAAATCAGATATGACGCATTCACACATTCATGTACCTATCCTCAATCATCAACCAGTGGCAGTGGGGTTTTGGGTACTTTTTTTGAATTAGTAATGAGTCATTTCATTTTGAATGGTGTTCCCGTCATCCAAGATTGCGATTCTGCTTATTTTTTAGCTAAAATGATTCTGTGGCCGACTACTGGAGCATTTACTAGTGTTGACAACAGCTTGGATTTTAACATATATTTTTTTTTTAATTTCTGAAACAAGTAGGTGATTCACTATCAGAAAAGTTCATTCTAAAGTTTTGCCTTGTTTTTGTTGCTGTATTGATAGTTGAATGTTCTAGGTTAGCCAAGATCCACAAAAGTTATCTTAAATGGCCGACTACTGGAGCACTTACCCTACTTGTCGAAAATTTGATAGCTTCAGTTTTCAATAAGTTACAAGTTGTTAAACTAATGTTCTTGTTCTTGAGCGGTTCAAACCAGATTTGGCGACTCTCAGAGAAACTCTGTTTTTCCCCAAAAATGCATACTAATATTGGGAATTAAGATTAATAACCGCTTAAATATACAATACACAGCAGGTAATATTGAAAAAATGGGTAAAAAGAAAATTCACTTTGATTTCTAAAAGAATTTCCATGGGGCACATTAACTCTTTAATGTTAAAAGTTAAATAATAATTAAATGTTATAAGTATTTAAAATGTCGGACGTAAAAATTCTTTTTACGTTCGACACCATTTATGTCTGACACTTTTATAATCTCTAAACTACACTTGTTTTTAACTAAGATTCTCCATATTTTGCCTTTAATTACAAGATTGAAATAGAACATGCATACAAATGAACTTTATATGAATTTATTATGTGCATGCACTTGTGAATTTACTTCAAAAACTTGCAAATTTTATTTTCAGTATGATCTTCGAAAAGTGTCGTTTTGCACAATGCATTTACATTAAGACAATTACAACGCTTCTCATACAAACTGCAATGTGAAATTAACCTAAAATCTTATAATTGACAGTATGGGTAATTTACGTGAATGAATTGAAAATGGCTTAGAATATTTTAAGACTCTTGCTGAAGGTGCAAGTGTTCCCAAGCTTAAAAAAAAATAACATTCTAACACTCAGGAGAAGGGGGAGGGTTCAAAGCCAGTTTCTAGCTGTACCAATGTCTAAACACCACGTTTTTTTTTTTTTTTTTTTTTTTTTGGTTTCCATTTACGGGCGATTCTCTAAACTCGTAGTTAGCTGTCCGGACCGAGTATTTTAAAAATAATAAAGTGTAATAAAGTAAGTATCACTCTTAATACAAGTAAAGCATTAATACTTTGCGGCCCAATAGTATTTTAAGCGATAACAATTTAATTTTTTTTCTAGAAATTATCTAAGCACCAAAAACGCAATCCCCTGGATGTCCCAATCCCATAGTCTAACACTTGAAGGCGATATTTCAAGAAACCTATTGACACTACATAAATTTAGCAATTAATATCTAAAAATAGAATAATGCAGCTTCATCTCTTTTACGAAAAAAGGTCAAATTACGTATTCCTAAAACTTAAAATTATCATGTAAATTCTGTCCGGAGTTTTTTCAAACAGTCCCCTACCACAAGTTCAAAGCTGCAATAGAAAAAATCTTACTCTTGCAAATATTTTTTGTCATGAAGTTTAAAGTAATCAGTGTGAATCTGCTGAAAACGGTGTTGAAACGACTTTGTTTAGTTTAGAGCCACATTTGTGATAAAAGTATGCATCAGGGTCGTAGCAAAAACAGTCCTCTGGGAAGTAATTTTATTAATGTCAATTAGTTTAATTACGAAACATATTAGTTACTACGTCCACGATTTGTGCCTAAATTTATAGGTAGTCTCGTAGTCGTAACTAATTATGTTCCAATAGTTTTGCAGATATTACGCAACAAAGAGCAAAAACAGTCACCTGGCACAGTCCCCTGCCTAGTTATACTAGGCAGGGGACTTCCCCCTATCATAATTTAACAGAAAAACACAAACTTCAATTGACCCGCTTTCAAACCAAAGTAATAGATTTATTTTCTGAGCAATAGTATTATAATTATACGAGCATTTCAAAAAACCATGCCCGGACAGATTTCGTGTGAAAAATGACGAGTTTACAGAGAATTGACCTTATATTCTCTATCCTGCCGGAAGTATTTTGAACATCAATTTAATGATTTGAAAGTAGTTTATGTTTGGTAAATGGAATTAAATCTAAGAAATGTGTCTTCATTTTTTTACGTCCGACACCATGGAGTTGCCCATGTTATACTTACATTATAATTTCACACATAAAAATATTTACTAAATTGTATGCAACTAACGTGATACTTTATATATATATATTAAGAAATAAAACCAAGTCGCTGAAAAAGTTAAACGTTTACAAATGTCTTACATGAAAACGATGAAGAACATAAGATTCAATTCGTGTGTGTTTTTTTTTTTTCATTGTTATTTGTTTCATTTATTTTAAAGATGTTAATATTTTCTTCCACTCATAGTTACCTTTTCTTCAATGTATGTTAACTCTTTTTACAAAACTCAAACATATTTGGAAAAAAAAAAATAAAAAAAAAAAAAATATATATATATATATATATATATATATATATATATATATATCCACATACATATACATAATCAAGAGATGCCCTCGAAGGAAGGGGGGTATCGCGCAGATTGATTCATAGAAAGTTTTAGAAGGGCTGTTTTCAAGAGTTTATTTTTAATTTTTATGGGGGGGGGGGGGTCTCCAACTCCTGAGAGGTTGGTATAAAAGGGTGTACTTATTGCTCTTGGGGACGGGGACAGATCTCTGCTATAATCCTCCCCAACTTTTGTTATTTTCTGCACAATATCCAGTTAGGATTAATGCTTTTTAAAATCTACAATGTTTACGTTCGAAAAACAGCAAAACTTTCACATTGCAGTCCCATTTAAACTCATTTTAAGAAATACATTAAAAAAATTCATTAAAAGTTTCCCTAAACTTTTCAATTATTTCAAAACTCGCATTACAATTTGCACTACAGGTGTTTGGCTGCAGGCCAAAAAATAAATCAACCATTCACATTCGCGTCGCCAAAGCTGTATCAATGCTCACTTACCTCAAATGGGGAAGTCTGAGTACCCGTTCCGAAATATAGCTCCGAAATGAGAACCGCCTGTAACAACATGATGCAATGTAGCACGCAGTATCCCGATTGATGTACACAGTTAATACAGAGCTTACTGTCATATCATTTTCTCCTTGAATGTATAGATTGCTCTCTTACCGCAGTACAGACTTTCTGTGGGTGAGGGAAATATTTGGCCGCTTATGGTACTTTTGGCGAAAAGAGACGAAATTTCGATCGGTTGAAGGAAATAATATGCATTTTTCTTTCGAGTGAAACTGGTATGAAAAGTCGTTTGGTCCGATGCTATGTTGTATTGCGGACCTTTTTTTTTTTTGTTTGGCTCCTCAAAAGAGAGGTAAATTCTTGAGGGGCGATCGGGGGGCGATGGGTATTTAAAAGAGAAAACAGTAGCAATAAAAGAGTAGTGAAAATCGAAATTAAAAATATGTACGAAACTGGTTGTTCAGAGTTCAGACAATTAATCACAAGTTTAGAAAGAAACAAATTAAAGTTCAAGAGGTTCCTCCTTGCACCTCGGATGAACCTTAGAAAGTAATTTGTCATTCACTGTCAATTTTCAGTTGAGTCGATTGAGATTCCAGATTTTCAATTCATTTTTCCGTCAAATTTTAAGTTTCAATGATTTTAATTCCGCCAGATTCCAGAGTAAATAATAAAATAATTTCTTGAAAAATGTACTTCTGTTTTTTGAAAAGTGCGTCGATGATCTTAGTTAAATGTTTCTCTTCAAATGCTTATCAGTTCGATTTCTAAATGAAAAAAAATTAAAGGTATTTAATTTATTTTTTAATATTCTTAGTTTAAAAGTGATTGGATATAATTGCTATATTGCGTACTTCAAATTAAAGGTAGGTACTTATATTTTTAATTATATCGATGATCAATTGCTCCAAATTTATTTTTTTTCGAGGAAGAAAGGGGGGGGGGCGATAGGTGTCAGTCAGCGGCTTGAAAGGGGCGATGAGCTCAAAAAGGTTGGGAAACACTTTGCTAGACCTACCAGTGAATGAATACCTGTTAGCGAATACCAGCTGTCAATTTTTAGAAAAAAAAATTTTGAACATTTTTTTCAAATAAACTGGCAGTAGTAACTTTCTTCTGCACATTTCTAAAAAAAAAGCTAGAAAATGGTGTACTGGTTTAATGATCAGGGTGCTCATTCACTGGGCCGAGCACTTTATTTTTCATTTAAGTTCCTAAAACACCGAAAATTCTCGCAAAATTAAAAAAAATACTAATTACACATATCCTCTAAAGTGTTTTTACTGTCATGTGGCGATCGCCAATTTTTAACAAGGCAATCATATTTTGAAAATGAAGTTTCGCTCAACTATATTTTTAGAACAAAATTTTGGAACTGAATTTTAAAAACATTGTCCTGAAGTTGTGTCAACTTGACACAAGCTGGGTACCTCAGAAGGCAAACTGCCCCACTCATAATTTAATGATATCATTGCATTCTATTGACATAAAGCCGAATGAAATATCCATAAGTATTGTATATTCATCAAAAATTAAACAAAATAATCATAAAAATCAAAATAGAAATTTTATTAGCTTAGTTTGAAGTTACCCTGCAAATTGAGCAAGACTTTACATAACTTTACACTGCAAAAACTGAACCCTTGTTTTTACAGTATAATAATGGCAACCGCGGTTCCAATTTAAAACTGCAAAATGCACAGTAATAAACTGTAAAACTAGCAATTTTATTGCTTCTTACTGTAAAGTTAGAAATTTTATTGCCGTACAATTTAGCTGTATTATACTGTAAAAACGACAAACTAGCAGCAGAGGTTCCAATTTAAAACTGGAAAATGCACGGTAATAAACTGTAAAATGAGCAATTTTTAGAGTTTATTACTATAAAATTAGCTGTATTATACTGCAAAAACAACATTCATTTTTCACAGTGTAGTTAACTTTGTCATATTCCGAACACAATGCCAAAATAAATCATTTTAGTAAAATTTGAATTTTGACATCTTGAATTCAAATTGTGTTTTCCCCTATCACGAATTGCGATAGGTGCGCGCGTGTGTTGGCGTATGTGTGCATGTGTGTGTGTGTGTGTGTGTGTGTGTGTAGGTCATTAGTGCCACCACCAGCAGGAGCGGAGGTTGAGGGCCAGAGGAAGGCCTGCACTAGGAGCAGTTGGATGGACAGAGCGGTTCCGGGTCCAATCTGAAAAAGGAACCACAACGCTATAACTACGGTCAAATGATATCAAATGACAATCGTTATTGCTCAAAAAGTAGTGCAATTTTAACCAAAAAGAAAAATAATAATTCATTTGAATTTTGACGGGTCTTGAATTCAAATTATGTTTTTCGCTATGACAAATTGCGATACGTGTGTGTGTGTGTGCAAAATGCGTACACTGTAAAAAATGAATATTATTCTTACAGTGTAATACAGTTAATTTTATAGTTAATAAACTGTACAAATTTCTAATTTTACAGTAATAAACTGAAATTGCCATTTTCATAGTTTATTTCCCTGAATTTTGCAGTTTTAAACTGGAACCTCGGCTGCCAGTATTATACCGTTGTTTTTGCAGTATCATATTGGTAAATTTAACGGCAATAAAAAGTAAAATGTCTAAATTTACAATAATAAACTGTAAAATTGCTAGTTTTACAGTTATTACTATGCATTTTAGAGTTTTCAATTGGAACCTTGGCTGCCAGTATTGTACTGTAAAAAAGAAGAGTTCCTTTTTTACAGTGTGCCATCACCCGAAGGATCTGGTGCCGGTGGGCGTCCAAGGAGATGGAACACCGGGACGTACTTACACGAGGTTTTTGGCTCAAAATAAAAACAAATAGTAATTTGTTATTGCTAGAAAAGAAATGTTTGAGAACTCTCAATTTTCATTTCATACCATGACAATATTTTCATATAATCGCCGATTGCGTAATCTTAATCCGCATAATTGATTACATTTTTTTGTAACCGTAATCATAATTTGGAAATGAGACACTCGTAATCGTGTAATCGTAATTTTAATCAAGTGTTTCTTGTGTAATCGTAATTGTAATCTTTCTTTCAATAATCGTAATTTAGCCTTGTAATCGTGTGATCTGACTTTTTTTTAAAATATTTTCACATATAACTTTTTCTTAGTTTATGCTTTATATTTTAATGCTCATATTATTTTGAATCAATAATTATATAAAAGAAAAAAAACGTGTGTATTTATAGATTTTTAAAGCATTTTTTATGTTTAAAAAATGTTAAATTTTACTTGAGGATTTTATAAAAAATTATTTTGAGAATTTTATTTTTAAGAATTTTATAATTCACAACATTGATTACATGCAGACAATTTACAAATGGCCAATTTATATTTTAGTGATAGTAAAGTTTTAACAAAATAAATAAATGGTTAATTTAAAAGAATATAATAAAAATATTACTTGTATCAATATACTGTATGATATTTTAAGAGAAAAAAAGAAGATTTAAATTTTACATGCTTCGTTTTTCTTCTGCCCAACTAATAAGGTGCACTGAAAGTTGACCTCCCTAACGAAAATTCCTGGATCGTCTTCTGTATATACTGTCGGCCCCGTTTAAACGAATACCGCCGGTTCCAAGAAATTTTATTCAATTAAGCGGGGACCTTTAACATTGCGTTTTATTCATATAAACGGGTTATTCGTTTATCCGTTACCTGATTAAGCGGTTCCGACAGTGTATATTAGGGTGGAGCGAAAAAAAACAAAGTTTTTATTTTCGAATCGTAATAGTGCGGAAAAGTTGCGATTTGTGAAGACTTACAAAACAAAACAAAAATTTTTGAAATCGAATAATAACTTCCGATCCCACAACGAGCCTGAAATTTTGAAAAAATGAAAGTTTTCATGTGTTTTTAGCGATTTTTTAAAATTTTTGTTCAGTGTTTTAATTAAATTTTTGCTCTTGGACGGAAAAGTTACGATTGGTGAAGACTTCTGAAATTTAAAAAAATATATTGAGATCAAATAATACCTTTTGATAGAGGAGCAAGCCAGAAAAACCAAAAAATTGGAAATATTCAGCTTTTTTTTTTTTTGGGGGGGGGGGGGGTTAAAAAAATTAAAAAAAAAATTCTCGTTTTTTTTTTCTTCTTTTTTCCCCGGTACCATAGCGTAAAGAATTTTAAAAAGAACTATATTCGTCTTAAACATTAATTTTTTTCTTGATTTTTAGGTATCTTCTAAACATGCAAAACTACCATTCTTTACAACACTGAAACATTTTTTAATAATAAATAAATATAAAATATTTTCAAAAATTTCTACAATCCAGTACAAAAACCCACTAAATAAAACACCCACGCACAAAATAAACGCTAATTTTAATCACTAAACTATAAACAATTTTAATACCTAACTAATTATATACAATTTCTTAACCGCCTTTTGAAGTACGTACTGCTACCTAACCTGTATAAACAGTTACCTAACCTAACTGACTACCCACAGAATCCTTTAACATTAATTTAATTTAAAACTAATTTTTGTTCAGTCTTTAAAATTAAACCTAGTTAGGTTAAGTAGTGTATAGAATGAGACTGCAAAAGGCAATTAAAAATTAAGAAACTAACATATAATGAGGTACGCATTAAAATAGTTTAGAGATAAAAAATATTGTTCATCTTATGAGTAAGTGTTTTGTTCAGTGGATTTTTGTACTGAAAAAGTTGAACAAATTTAATTATTAGGTATGGGTAAGAAGTTGTACGTAAATATTACGTATTCAATGGCGGTTTTGTTTTTTATTTAAAAATCATTTTATGTATGAAAAATTAGAAATCAACAAAATCTAAAATTTGTTTTGTCTTTTAGACTAATAAATTCATTATATTTATGGCTTTCACATCAAATGTGCTCCAAAAGCATCACCTAGATGCTCTACGGTAACCTTTTAAGCACAAGTTTCTCCTCAATCGTGTTTCAAATATCCAGTTTTCATGATAACATGTTTTAATATTTTTTGCATAAAGCTAATGGGTGTGCGTGGGGCAGGCCTTCTCCTTGTCAAATGCTTTCCAATCCTTAATTTTTGTTACACCTTGCCCCACTTTGCTTGGGACTGTGTTACTGTAGGAACCAACACAACCTTAAAGTAAACTTAAAGCAACTAAAAAGCAAAAAATAATAGATAACCCCATTTACATAAAATTTTTTACCCATGCCTATTAGTTAAATTTGTTGAACTTTTTCAATACAAAGATCCACTGAAAAAAAAATACTGATGACCAATATTTTTTATCTCTAAAAGATAAACTATTTTAATACCTACCTCATTATATGTTAGTTTCTTAATTTTTAATTGCCTTTTGCAGTCTCATTCTATACACTACCTAACCTAACTAGGTTTAAAGTTAAAGACCGAACAAAAATCAGTTTTTAATTAAATTAATGTTAAAGGATTCTGTGGGTAGTCAGTCAGGTTAGGTAACAGTTTCTATTATTTGAAAATGTTTCATTGTTGTAAAGAATGGTAGTTTTGCATGTTTAGAAGATACCTAAAAATCAAGAAAAAAATATTGTCTAAGAGAAAAATAGTGCTTTTTAAAATTCTTTACGCTATGATACAAGGTAAAAAAGAAGTAAAAAAATGAGAACCAGTTTTTAAAACTTTTTTTAACCCCCCCCCCCCCAAAAAAAAAAAAGCTGAAAATATCCAATTTTTTGGTTTTTCTGGCTTGTTCCTGGATCAGAAGGTATTATTTGATCTCAATATATTTTTTAAAATTTCAGAAGCCTTCACCAATCGTAACTTTTCCGTCCAAGAGCATTAAAGTAAAACATTAAACAAAAATTTTAAAAAATTGCTAAAAACACATGAAAATTTTCGTTTTTTCAAAATTTCAGGCTCATTGCGAGAACGGAAGATATTATCCGATTTCAAAAATCTTTGCTTTGTTTTGTAAGTCTTCACCAATCGCAACTTTTCCGCACTATTACAATTCGAAAATGAAAACTTTGTTTTTTTCACTCCACCCTAGTGCATATATATATATGTATAATATATATATTACTCTCAAAGCTGTAATCGTATAATCGGAATCGTAATCGGCACATAATAATCGTAATCGATTACATTTTTTACATAATCTATTCTTTGCTGTAATCGTAATTGCATAGGACTGTAATCGTAAGGCATAGGACTGTAATCGTAATCGTAATTGTAATCTCCAATTTTTTAATGCTCGTAATCATAATCGTAATAGATTACATTTTCTCGTAATTGATTCCAAGCTTGCAATGTACTACACGAGGTTTTCGGCTCAAAATGAAAACAAATAGCAATTTGTCATTGTTTTAAAGGAAATGTTTAAGAACTCTTAATTTTCATTTCATACCATCACAATATTTTTATTCCTAATTGTATTGCAATGTATTGATTGTGTTTCAGTATATTTGTTACGATGCCAGAAGAGAGATTTTACTCACTTTAAGAACTGCTTTCAAGCGATTTCTACAGAATTATTCGACAACCTTATTGGATACAATAATGAGTTGTGTACAATGTTTCGAACTTGTTTTCCAAAATCTAAAAAAAAAATGTATATAAACCTGATTTCAAAAATTTGCCAGTGGAATTCTGTACTAGGCTTTTTAGCTCTTTTCTAAAATTTAAATATTCTAAAAATTCGAAGCATAGTGAAATTAATGTAAATTTAACCAAAATAATTTCAAATTATCCTAAATGACTGTAAAATCAGCTTCACTGAAAAAAAAAATCCCTATAATCTAAAACATTTAAAAACATTTTTCATGTAGTTTTGTGTTTCTAACGTTAATGTTTTTATTTTTCTTTCTTTATTTCTTTTTCTCTTTCTTTTTTTTTATATGATGTTTCATCACAATGGTAAACGTTTTACTCCCTGTCAATATAAGTGTGTCTATGAAACCCCCTATCAATATGTGCCTGTGAAACACCTTTTTATTTTTTAATGGAATGCCGAGTTTTTCACTTTCAGAGAATTAGAGTTGATGTTTGCTTCACATTAACTCTTTTGTTTCGTTAGAGAAAAAAAGTCAATTAATGAATTAAAAAGAGCAAGCAATGCTACCCGAAACAATTATCCTACCTCCCTTAACTCGATGAATTATTTGCACTCACTCTGTGATAGGTATTTTGAATAGTAAAAAAAAAATGTTTGTATATCTTTCACATTATTCTTTAAAGAAAAAAGCATATTTGTTCTAATTAATTAGCATTTTGCGAAATTTAATTCTTCTTCCGATATATCCTGCCAGAAAATAGAAGATGTCACTGTTCTTGAGAATTCATTTTTTATTATTCGTATACATTAATTTATTCATTTATTGTTTTCACATTGTTTAGTTCGAAAAAAAAAAGTTGTTACCCAAGTGTGCAGATAAATTAGTTTTTTAAATCATTTCACTTTTTCTTCATATTATCAATATTAAAATAAAGGTTTATGTAACCGAAATTATTTTTTATGAATATGTAAATAGCTTTAGTTTAAATATTTGCATTATTCATTAGGAAAATAAAACGCAGCATATAGTAAATATTTTCCTTTACCTGTGTTGATGTTTGCAAACTGTCATGCTTAAGTATTTCTTCAAATATGCTTCAATAGAAGTATTTAAACGAACATTTTTTAGCGTTCATACCAAGTGTTTCTCTTTTCTTTAACAAATCTAAAACTCTACTCATAAATTAACTATACTACACTGCAAGGTTTCTTGACAAAAACATCGTGACGTCAGCGTGACGTTAGCCTATGAAAAACGAGCTAGATAAAACGTCACAGCCTACTTGGCGAATTAGAGGAGATCGCTTACTGCTTGTGAGCTCTTATTGGCTCCTCCCGTAGTGACGTTCAGTGTCAACTTAAGTTGCTGTCTAGTATAGCACTGCTCACTGAGTGGCAAATTAAATCCTCGAACAGTTCGTACACTGCAAAAATAAAATATTGCTTTTACAGTACAATACAGCTAATTTTATAGTAATAAACTGTAGAATTGTAAATTTTACAGTAATAAACTGGAAAATTGCTTATTTTACAGTTTATTACTGTGCATTTTTGTTTTAAACTGAAACCTCTGCTTCCAGTATTATACTGTTGTTCTTACTATATAATACAGCTAATTTTATATCAACAAACTAAAATTCTTCATTTTACAGTAATAAACTGTAAAATTTCTAATTTAACATTTTATTACTGCGCATTTTATAGTTTTAAATTGAAATCTCTGTTTCCAGTATTATACTGTAAAAACAACAGTTTATTTTTTGCAGTTTAGAGGCTACTGTGCATAAATATAGATACGTGTATCGATATATATATATATATATATATATATATATATCGGTGTAATAAAAACAAGTTAATTAAGTACGTTAAATTAAAGTACGTATTCGTAATTAAACATTATTAATTTTACAGCTGAACTTTAATTAGTATAACAAATTTTAATGAAAGTTAAGAGTTTCTGTTGAGGATAAACATTGTTACCTGAGTTGAAAAGGAAGGTAAAAAAGATCGAGCAACCGTGCCTCAAACGAAAACTGTCGTGAAGAAAAAATGAAGAAATAATATATAGTATTATTCACCACAAATCATGACATAAGTGCTTATATCAGAAAAAATCCTTGCAGGTTACTGGAATATTGATTGAGCTAGTTTTAATTTTTGATGCATCAACTTTTAAAGACAAATCGTCCTTTTAATAAAATAATGAACAATGCATTTAGCTTCAAATTTCTAAATCACGGTTCTCTCGTAAAACAAAAACTTATTATCTAGATACACTTTGAAGAAAATATATAATGTATTTGGGTAAAAGTTAATAGTTTAGGAGTAATATTTCAAATTAATAAAGATTTCGAAACTTAATAATAATTGCCTTCATTTTAATCATTGCCTTTTTGCACTTTCAATTTTTAAAAGTAGGAAATAGCGTGTTGATTCAGGTTATTTGCTTTTTAATTAGCGATTGCTATAAGAGTATATTTTGTTATTAATTAAAAGTACGGAATGTTCACGGAATGAAAAGTTGCAACACAGTTCGCAACGTCTACTCGTCTTAATATTTTGAGAGGAAATTTTAATAAAAATTAAAATGAAAGCTCTTCATAATTAACTTTACCCGAACAATGAGCGGGAGATAATAAGTAGAAAGCACCTCAGTTCAAAGAAGAGTGGATTTACTTATCAGATTGCAATCATAAAAGCTTATCAGCCGGATTTCGTTGAAGATTTTCTATATCAAAATATTGATTGCAAAGAATAATGCTGAGAGTAGAAAGGAAAGTCAAAAGGTTTATAAGGACTTAATATGGAAATGTCTTCAGGCACAGAGCAGTTTTCTTTCTCATTTTGCAAGTGGAGAAATGAATCACCATCTACACGATTAAGATACTGAGATACAAGGCTAATCAACAGATTGCTGAAGCCCCATTTGTAGTTTTACACTTTTGAACACGTCATTGCGTAGAATTGATTAGTGTTCCATGCTGACCAAATAGCGCTATTAACGATAGTTGTTTTTAAAAAAGCAGAAAAAAGGGGGGAGGGAGAAAAAATATTAAATAAATGAATGAACACAATAAACATTAATAAAATGAAAAATATACCGAGAAAGCAAAATAAGAAAAAATTAAAAAGCATTGAAAGGATTATAATATTGTTGTATGCATAAAAAAGTGTTGGCAAGTTTACATTTAATTAGATACTTTACGCATGTCTTTACATCTACTTGCATGCAATTTTCAAAATTTCGGCACTGCAGGAAAAAATGTAGCGATTTCATTTAGACTGCGACTCTGAAACCGACTTTTACAATGAAAGTGTTGCGTACGTAGGGGAGAGTGGTAATGAATGGGCCATGGTGATGAATGGGCCACTAACAAAATATGAAAAAGTATTTGCATGATTTTTTTTTTGATGCCACCAATAGATGTAGCTATTTGTTCTACTAAACTCATCCAATTTTCATTCGTTTGCGCTGTGCCATTTTCGAACTAGAGTGGCATGGTCAAGAATCTGACTGAAAAGTAAGTTTTTCCCTTTTTAGTAAAACATTTCCTAGCTAAAATGTACCAAGTATTTCACTGCATACATATGTATAAGCTTATCTTTCCATATCTATAAACTAATCTTAAGATGTATTTTGATGTTATCTAAATTCAATGTACTCAAAAAACCTAAGTGTATTCCAAAAGTATAGGTGGGGCTGAATGGGCCACTATGTCATGGTGATGAATGGGCCACCTAAATATTGTTTTTCTTCCTTTTCTTTGGATTTTCGCATAAATATGAAACACAACTGACTGTCATAGATAAAGATTACTGTCGTCAAAATAGGTTTGTAGTAACTTCTAAAGATAATTTGCAGATCTATATTATATTCCTATAGTACAATAGACCTCTGGTCGCAGTGCGTGGCTTGAAAAAGCCCCCTGTCTCCTTCATATTATATTCCTCACAGTACAATTTCATTTTCTTTCTTGGTAACTTAAGTTAGATATTTCTTATTCCCGATGTCTAGTAAATTAAAAAAAAATTTTGAATTTTGACAAGTTTGAAAATGAAGATGAAGTTTTTGAAAGTGATTTTTAATATTATTTTTGAAATATATAAATTTTGTTAAATCATAGTGTGTATTATCTGTTATTTTTTATATATATTTGATGTTATTTATTTCTTACAATCTCATTATTTAGTCATTTTTCTGCTACAATTGGTATGCATCAGTTTTATTTTAATTGCATCAGTTTTGATGTTTATATAATTTTAAATCAGTGTGATTTTGTATCATCATGTCAAGTGCCACATTTATTTTGTCATATTCAGCAAATAAAAGATTAAATCCACATGTTTTCATTGAATTCATTTAGTGGCCCATTCATTACCTTCGATGGCCCATTCAACCCCATAGGTGGGGTTGAATGGGCCAAATTTCAAAATTTTTATTTTCTATTATAATTCATTATAGACATGTGCTAATCCAACTTTTATGACTTTTTTGGAAAGCCAGATAAGTAAAGTAACTAAAACACCAATTTAGAGTTAAAACAAAGTGTTAGAAAAAATTACAAAAATTCAAAACCAAAAAGTGGCCCATTCATTACCACTCTCCCCTACTTATGATGCAATAAGTCTAGCTTTCAAGCCTAAGCATTGTAATAGGGCGAACAGAAATAGTGTTCATTTCATTTTATACTGTCTATACATCATCTTATGGTCACAATAAGTAACATAAAAGCATTTTTAGCCCTTCGACAAACATTTTCCTGTCCACTATCACTTTTTAAAAAGTGAACATTTACACCAGTTTTCGCAAATAATGTAACGAAGATTTTCAAACCCAGACCCGTCATTTAGGGTGGCAGGGAGGGGGGTCAATTGCCGCCCCCTGACTTTGAGAAATCAATGTATTTACATATAAGTATGCGTGGTTTTTATGCTTTCCGATGAAATTGCATTGTGTTTGGACCCTTTGCCCCCCCCCCCCCCGCCCCCCGGAAAAACTTGAAATGATGTCCCTGTTCAAACCTCATTTTGTTACAAAATGTGTAAAAAAAGGTAGCCGAAATATGTGCTGCCAGTAAATCATGACGCTTCTGAACATCTTCAACGAAGCAATCAAAGTGTCAACTAGCAATCGATTAAGCTTCGCAATCTAGAAAGATTGCCGTGGAGACGTTTTGGGGTACATGAAAAGGTCATTGGCTCTCATTAGTTTAAGTGTTTTAGTTTTGTTGGTACAGTTTGAATGGTTTGTCACCGCTTCTGCGTAGTACGTTCGTTGAATTCCCCCTCCTAAAAATCTCTCTCTTCTAAGACGGCTATTTCTTTCAACCCCACTCCTCTGATGGAGACGTTCAATATTCCTGATCTAAATGCTTTATTTAAAGAACTCAACGACATCATTAATATAGCACAGCTCATCCATAAATTTAAAGAAGTTTTCCCGACTATCCAAAATGCCTCAAGTAAACTTGAAAAATTAACCGCCCTTGTCCAGATCTTTTTTGACCTGTACTAATTTATTTCTTTTTTCAAAAAGTGCTAAGAAATTCCCTTACCCCTTCTTACCCCCTTTTTAAATTTTTTAAACATGCCAAGGACTCCAATAACGGCTTATCTTGTTGTCCAACCAAAAGCTTGTCCCCTTCCGGGGAATTCCTCCAATCGCAATCGACCTGTAAGGTAGACGGCTCCGCCCTAGGTACTAACGTACTCACTAGGCCTCGGCCGAATTCTGAATTGCGTCCTATTTCTTTCACTCGTCCTTTTCGTTGGACAAATGCAACAGTCATCCTCGTCGTCCTGCCACATCATCGATGACAAGATGTCGAACTTTGGAGAACGATATGAGAGCAGCAGAAAGAGATCACATTTATATCCATGAATAACACAAAAATGAACAGAACATATTTACACATAGGCACTCAAAAAGGGACAATTCCACTTTTTTTAATTGCATACTGCAAAATTCAGTATTCCCGCAGATATCAGAAGTTTTTTCGACGACTGTGCTGACTTCTTAAACTGCTGAAATTGAATGAGAATTTGGAAATAAGCTATTATAGCTTCTTCACCAGATACTTCGTGAATTCCTTCTTCTGCAGTCTGATTGATTACTTATGATCTTTATTTTTTATCACTACTATACTAATGGTCTTGTAGTGTTAACTCATAATCAGCCTTATGAAAATGGTTTCAAAGTTCTTTTTATTTTTTGTAATTTCATTCATCCATTTTTTCCTTTATACATATATGAGTGATTCCATACCAACTCACCGAATGAGGGTCGCACGACCGACTCGGATTTTCTTTTAATTTGGCACACATGTTGATCATATAGAGGCATGGAAAAGTCCAAATTGTTAGGTTCCTGCTCCACTTATTTTCTGAGATACATGCCCTCAAAGTTCGTCCGCCACGTCAAAATACTAAAAAAGTGATGTTATTTAATCATTTTTTATAAAAAATCGTACTCATGCAAAATAAAAGTGTTAGATATCTATGGAAACTAGTTACTCCAGGCATTCCGAAAAAAAAAAATACTAGAACGTTCATAATGAAAATTGCCAAGGTACAGGGCTCATTGAAGTTGTCACTACAGAAAATTGATTTTGCAGATTTTGCTAAAATTGAGGCATTTATTACAAAAAAAGGCAAACGAAACCGAAGGTTTTCTCACTTTCTGGTAGTGTACAGGTCCTCCCTGTAAATTGCTACGCAAATAATTTTTTGGGTTTCTCACTCCTTCTTGGAAATATTTTAGCTTAAATATAAGCCATAAGGCAAAAAATGCGTTTTTGGCCATCTTGGCAGCCATTTTTCTCATAAAGGGGGAGCAGTAGAAACTTTAATTTTTTTTTTAAACAAGCCACTGATATGTTAGCTATTCACAGAAAAAGAGTTTACTTTTGGTTATTTCTCCCATTAAGAGATATCCTGCTGACAGTATATGCATGTTTTTCGCGACGACCATATGCTTTTGTTCCCCCTCTCATGGACTTAAAATTAATTAATCCGAAAAATAATGATATATTTATTAATAGCTGTATTATCTACCCAATATGTCATGAAGTTTAATTTATTACATCATTGAACAATAAATTAGATAATTGATGAAAACAAGAAATAGTATTTCTCTGATGCCTGAGCATTATGCATTCATAATTATAAAGCACTAAATACTTTCTTGAGAAATTAATTAACATAAAGGAGCTCTAAATATTTATATAACCAATACCCAATCTTGTGATTGGGATACTCCTGTTTTTAATTGAAGCATTTCTTGAAGATCACATGAATATCAGGAAAATAAATGAGGTCTTTTCGTTTGATGTGTAGGATATTTTATGACAACTTTCGTTTGATACTAACTGAGCATGGTGATAAAGAGCTATTAATTTCAGCATCGAATTCCATTTTACCTTATTAACAGTTAAATATTTACAAAATAATTAAATAAATAATTTAATATAAAGCCATGATTGAAGGATTAAAATTAGTGCAACTAATTTATTCCCATACTGATCTTTACAAAACTGACATGTGTTGAGCACTGATAAGAACTGACAAGAATAAGTTTACTCACTAAAATACTAGTTCACAGATACTATAAAGCGTACATTCTATTTTCTACAAAATAATACTGCAACAAAGAACAAGGGTATAAAGGGGTAGGTACTAAAGAATTTCTTGAAAAATCAATTAAAATAAAGGAGCTTCGAATATTTATCTCATAGGCAATACCCAATCTTGTGATTGGATGTTCCTGATTGATGGCTATAAACAGGAGGATACCCTTGTTCTTTGTTGCAGTATTATTTTGTGGAAAATAGAATGTATGCTTTATAGTATCTGTGAACTAATATTTTAGTGAGTAAACTTTTTCTTGTCAGTTCTTATCAGTGCTCAACGCATGTCAATTTTGTAAAGGAATAAATTAGTTGCACTAATTTTAATTCTTCAAGCATGGCTTTATATTAAATTATTTATTTAATTATTTTGTAAATATTTAACTGTTAATAAGGTAAAATGGAATTCGATGCTGAAATTAATAGCTCTTTATCACCATGCTCAGTTAGTAGCCCATCAAATGAAATTTGTCATAAAATATCCTACATCAAACGAAAAGACCTCATTTATTTTCCTGATATTCATGTGATATTCAAGAAATTCTTCAATTAAAAACAGGAGTATCCCAGTCAAAAGATTGGGTATTGCTTATAATATAAATATTTAGAGCTCCTTTATGTTAATTCATTTCTCAAGAAAGTATTTAGTGCTTTATAATTATGAATGCATAATGCTCAGGCATCAGAGAAATACTATTTCTTGTTTTCATCAATTATCTAATTTATTGTTCAATGATTTAATAAATTACATTTTATGACATATTGGGTAGATAATACAGCTATTAATAAATATATCATTATTGTTTGGTTTATTAATTTTAAGTCCATGAGAGGGGGAACAAAAGCATATGGTCGTCGCGAAAAACATGCATATACTGTCAGCAGGATATCTCTTAATGGGAGAAATAACCAAAAGTAAACTCTTTTCCTGTGAATAGCTAACATATCAGTGGCTTGTTTAAAAAAAAAAAATTAAAGTTTCTACTGCTCTCCCTTTATGAGAAAAATGGCTGCCAAGATGGCCAAAAACGCATTTTTTGCCTTATGGCTTATCTTTAAGCTAAAATATTTCCAAGAAGGAGTGAGAAATCAAAGTTATGCATTGTGTAACCATTTATAGTAAACATCTGTACACTACCAGAAAGTGAGTAAACCTTTGGTT
Source organism: Uloborus plumipes (assembly GCA_038373865.1). NCBI lineage: Eukaryota > Metazoa > Arthropoda > Arachnida > Araneae > Uloboridae > Uloborus > Uloborus plumipes. Next base: position 83,781 of record JAXGGA010002649.1, read on the forward strand.
ATGTCTTCCTTTTTTTTTTTTTTGAAATTCCTCAATTTTAGCAAAATCGGGAAAATCAAATTTTTGTGATTTCAACTTCTAAGAGTGCTGTACCTTAACATTTTCCGTTATAAACATTGCCATATTTTTTTTTCTGAATGCCAGGAGTAGCTAGTTTCCGTAGATATCAAACACTTTCATATTGCATAAATAGAAATTTTAAGAAAAAATTATTAAAAAACATCATTTTTTTGGTATTTTGAAGGTCAGGACAAACTTCGAGGACCCGTATCTCGGGAAATAAGTGGAGCAGGTAACTTTCCTTTTGGGTTTTTTCATACCTCTATACCATCAATCTGTGCACCAAATTAAAAAAAAATCCGAGTCGGTCGTGCGACCAACTTTTTTTTTTTCGTTGATTTGGTATGGAATCGCTCATATATAATTTCTCCTGTTTTATTTATTTATTTATTTATTTATTTATTTTTTAGTTATTACTTTATAGCGAACGACTAGTGAATGAACACTTAAGAAAAATTTAATTTTTAAAAATTTTATAAAGTCGTTAGAAATTGCCTTTTAGAGCATGACTGCAATAAACTTTTTAGATGATATGTAATTGCTTTTAATATTTAGGAGAAATTTTTATAGTTCTGCATAGAGTTAAACGAAAAGAAGTACTATGCAGCTCAATGAATGAGCACGAACACCCACAGCCAATTGACAAGAATAGCAGTTTCTAATCATTTTCGTTCTAAAAATGTGTAGAGGGATGTGCAACTACCATTTCATCAAAGAAAAATACCTTAAAGCCTTACTTAAAAAAAATACTATCTGTACATTCACAGGGGGTTTTTATTCACGGGTCGTTCAACCCTATCTTAATTAACGTAATTTTACTGTTTTATGACAAAGGTAACACTTTTCAACAAAGCTAAATTTTTTTCGAAAATGAAATTAGTTTATTCACTGATCCGTGTACTTAATAAGAACAATCTAAGTGCGTCAGTGTCCGTACGTTATTTCTGATATCAGATGTGTTTGTGTATGTCCCTCCACCTCAAATTGCATTGTTTTTGTTTTTTTGTTTTTTGACATAGAACATAGCAATAAGTAACCCTATGTGTGTCCATTCCCTGAAATTGAAACGATATATTCCTCTGAAATTATTTCCTAGCATAGAAGATGAAAAAGAAAATTAAACCGGAGACAGAAAGCATTTCATAATAAATAAAATTTACGAAACAACTTTGAAAATTGTAAGAAGCAGAATCGGAAGATTTTGAACATGTGTCTCCTTTTCTTGAATTTGTTTCACAACTTGCACAATAGTTAAAAATATCGGAAAAGTGTTAAGACTCGTTTTAACGCGTCGTTAAGACGCGTCGGTAATAATCATCTAAACTTCATTACTTCTACATCAACTTTCACCATCGTTAACTATTTTAATTCCTATGTATATAAAAGAGTTTTTTTTTTTTTTTTTTTTTTTGCCAACACAGAAGATACTATGTCGCAAAATTTTGACTGGTGCTGCCATCTCTCGCAGTGAACTGGTATGTTTGTTTAATTTTAGTTTTTAGTTTTTTCCCCTCAATCGCTGAACCAAAAAATTGAAATTCTCATAATAAACTACAAAACTACAGATATTACATTGCTTGCACCTTGCATTAGTTGTACTCTGGGTATAAATAGAAAGATCCAAACTTTTTACAAACGACGTATTGGAATTAATCAGCACAGAAACAAATAAATAAAGACATTAAAAAACATTTCTATGCATTAAACTTTGCATTTACAGAGAGATGAAACAAATGATCTTTCATTTTGATCAAATTTTTCTTTTGAAAGATATATTTCTCTTTAATTTAAATTTTGACGTTAGTTCCCTTTGATCTCGCCTCCTAGCAGGAGCAAAGAGAAACATCATACCAATTTTTTTTCCAGGGGGGGGGGAGGAGTTCTACTCAAGGTATATACTATCTAAAACGAATAAAAAACATGGAAAAACATTGGCGAAGTCATAAGAAACCGACAGAAAATTGTATTGAAATAGGATAATCGTTTCATTGCGATTTTCTTTATTCAATGTTTCCTTTCATTTATTCCCTCAATTTATTTTTAATTAATCAATTTATTTAGTTATTTTATTGATTTATTTGTTTGTTTAATGTTACACGACGGAAAATTTGCGATTGGTGAAGACTTAACAAAAAAAAAAAAAAGATCTAATTGAAGTCGTATAATATCTTCTGATCCCATAACAAGCCAAATATTTTTAACATTGAGATTTTAAACGTTTCTTCTTTTTTTTTTTTTTTTTTTTAAATAATAATAGTACCTGCTCTTTGTAGGCACTAGTTGTAAAGAATGCGACTATATAAGATACTAGTTTTTTTTTTTTTTTGCAAACATATCGCCTTTTGATTCTCTAAATCCATAAGAAATGAAAGAAAAATGCTCTATATTCAAACATTTTTCGTATCAATTATTAAGGATCTGCAGTGAAGAGGGAGGGGACTTGATTTCGTATCTGACATGTTTGTTTTTATGTCCAAAACTTGTCTAAAAAGTATAATTTTGCGCACATTTTAGTTTACATTTTCAGATTTTTTATTCATTCTCAGATAACTTTTGGAGTAAATAACTTGGGGGATATAAACTAACTGGGACATGGGGCTCAGCTTATTACTAGTCGACACACTTGTATTTGTATTTAACAAACTTGCATTGCTTTCTGAATGCAAATGAACTTAATGAACGCAAATGTATTAGTATGTAACTAATCTCTTAAGTTTTGCTCGTAACACTGGCTAACAAAGATTTTAAGGGAAACATTTATAGTGTTTCTAGGATAATTTTTGACGCTGATTTCAAGTATGGGTGATTCTCTGTAAACTCGTCATTTTCCACACAATCTGTTCGGGCATGCTTTTTTGAAATGTTAGTATAATTATAATACTATTGCTCAGGAAATGAATCTATTACTTTGGTTCGAAAGAGAGTCTATTAAGGTTTGTGTTTTTATGATAAATCTTGACAGGGACAAGTCCCCTGCCTAGTATAACTAGGCAGGTGACTGTGCCAGGGCACTGTGTAGTTTCACTTTGTTGCGTAATATCTGCAAAATAATTGGAACATAATTACTTACGAAACTGCCTATAAATTTAGGAATAAATCGTGGGCATAATAATTAATGTTTCATAATCAAACTAATTAACATTAATAAAATCACTTACCAGAGGACTGTTTTCGCAACAACCCAGATGCATACTTTTATCACAAATGTGGCTCTGACACTAAACAAAGTGGCATTTCAACACCGTCTTCAGCAATTTCGGCAAATTCACACTGATTGCATTTAACTTCATGCCAAAAGACATTTGCAAGAGTAATAGATTTTTTCTATTGCAGTTTTGAATTTGTGGCAGGGTACTGTTTGAAAAAACTCCGGACAGAACTTACATGACAATATTAAGTTTTAGAAATACGTAATTAGACCTTATTTTATAAGAAAATTGTAATTGCATTATTCTATTTTTAAATATTAGTTGACACATTTGTGTAGTGTTAATAGGTTTTTGACATATTACCTTTAAGTGTTGGACTATACGATTGGAACAGCTAGAGGACTGTCTTTTTAGGACTTAGATCATTTCTAGAAAAAAAAATAAATTGCTATCGCTCCAAACACAATTGGGCTACAAAGTATTAATGCTTTACTTGAATTAAGAGAGATAATTACTTTATTATACTTCATTATTTTAAAATACTCGGTCCGGACAGCCAATTACGAGTTTACAGAGAAACGCCCATATGCAATCAGGATTTTCACATCACCCACATTTTTTTACGAAATCATGGGTTTTAAGTACTTATTTTTCCCTTGCTTTCCTACATCACAGAATCATAAAAACTCATAATTAACAATTAAAATCTTCTTATAAAGGCAAGATATGTGGAGATAGAAAATCAGGTTTGCTGTTTCTGCAATGGTGGCAGTCAGTCTTAATGGCACCAATTTTCCTGATATAGGCTTTTCGAATTGTATTATTTTCCGTGTTTTTATATTTGAATACTAACAAAAGAAATTTATATATTTTTACTCTAAGAAAAATGCTTTCGTATACTGCATTAGTATTGACTCTGTAATTTCTATGTTCGTATTTTAATATGAAACAGATAAGACTACACTAAAAAATGAATGCTAATTTTACAGCATAATACAGCTAATTTTATTGTAATAAACTAAAAATTGCAATTTTTGCAGTAATAAACTAAAATTGCTAACTTTACAGTTTATTACCGTGCATTTAACAGTTTTAAGCTGGAACCTGTGCTACAAGTATTACACTATTTTTTTTACCGTATAATAAAACTAAATTTTAGAGCAATAAACTAAAATTTCTAACTTTACAGTGAGAAACTAAAATTGGTAGTTTTATAGTTTACTACTGTACATTTTACTATTTTGAATTGGAACCAGGCCCGTCATTTAGGGGGGTCTGGGGGGTCAATTGCCTTCTCTGGCTTTGAGTAATCAATGTATTTGCATCTAAGTGAACGTGGTTTTTGCTGTTTTCCGATGAAATCTTATTGTGTTTGCATCCTTTGACCCCCCCCCCTGGAAAATCGTTAAATGACGGGCCTGATTGGAACCTCAACTGTCAGTATTATAGTACTGTAAAAACAACAGTTCATTTTTTGCAGTGTAGGTATTAACTCTTTCAAACTAGTTTAAAAGCTAACTATTGCATGATTGAAACACGTTGCCTTCGGTACCTCTATCATATTTAGTAAAAATAAAAAAACATGTATGAAGATTCGTAAGATCTATTAGATAAAATTTAGTTCAACACACAGCATGGGCTAATTATTTTACTCCCAAAATTAAATTAAGCACATTTTATAAACTTCTGGGGTTTTCACAATGCTGTCTTCTCCCCTGTGAATAAGACAGCAATGCCAAGAAGAATTTTAAAAATAGTTACTGAACCTGTTACTTTACTGGCCCTTATATTAAATTAGACCTTTTGTAGCACAGGTACTGGATTAAAATACTTAAAACCAGAATTTTTACGCATTATTGATGTAAAATGTTGATATTGTAAAAAACATTGGGATTAAACGACTTAGTTTCTCAAAAAAAAAAAAAAACAGTTAAAAACAACAACATGGTTTTTTAAAAAAAATTAGTTTAAACCGTGGTTTAAATAAATTGGGTTTACTTAAAACACAGGCACCAAGTTAGAAAAGACCCCACACTCATTCCATTTTCAAGGAGATAAATGAAGCCCTATCAACAAATGGCATATTTAGGACAACAAAACAAACTTCAACTTTCCTTAATACAAAATCTCTTTCTTCAACCTTTCTACGAAAATTTCTGATCGATTATCAATTTCCGTAAAAGACTTCTAACGAATCTTAAGAATACCGTCGTGAGTATACTGATATACTTCGGGAAGCAGAGAAATGGTAAATAGATAAATTCTAGAATGTGTGTTTGGCATTTATTTCTTCGAATTCGAAAATTTTTCGATGCGTTTTCTTTGTTTCTGGTTTATATTTGTCCTATCTTGCTCTAGAACAGTGGCGTCCTGGCGCCCTATTTTTTACGCCCCAAGGCAGCTGGCAGCAAAATTTAATGATTCTCACGTGTACACGTATAAAACTTCAAAAAGAACGCGAGAAATATGACGTGAGAAATATGGAGCAAGAAAAAAAGTTATTAACCAAAAATAGTTGCTATCATTACTTGAGGCTTTTTTTTTAATTCCTGTTTTTCTGAGACCAATTTTTAAATATTTGGCTTCAAAATTGACATTGTCACATCTCTTTTTTTAGCCTACTTTCCCGTTAAAAATAAAAGAAAGACGAAAAAAGTATTAAAAGTAGCTTAATGCATCTAAAAAATATCGCCAAGTCCAAAAAATATCGCCAAGTTAAATAATATCGCCAAGTCAAAAAAAAATATCGCCAAGTCAAAAAAATAAAAAGGTAAAATGAATATCGAAAAATTAAAAATTTGAAAGTAGGGTATTGAGATGGGGAATTTGTGTGTCGGTCGGTCGGTCGGTCGGTCGGTCTGTCTGTCCCCCCCTAATAACTTTTGAATGAACAGTCCGATTTGGACAAACTTTTTTTTGTTGGAAAGATCTCGGCGAGTACAGCTCATTCCCATATTTGATTTTTTGATTTGAACAATTTTTGGTTCAAATTTGAGCCGTTCAAACAACCGGTCCCGCGATACTAACTTTTTAATGAACAGTCCTATTTAAACAAACTTTTTTTTGTTGGAAAGAACTTTTCAAGGATACTTCATTCCCGTATTTACATTTCCGATTTGAACAATTTTTCGTTCAACATTGAACCGCTCAAGCAAGCTGTCAGCCCTAATAACTTTTGAGTAAACAGTCCGAAAAAAAAATGACTGACTGTGCAGACGATTTTTTGTTTATTTATTCATTTGTTTTATTGAATTTATTATTATTATTATTATTATTTTTGGCAGACGATTTTTTTTTGTAACAAAAATGTTTCATTCACCAGGGCATTTTATTCTTTATTTATATTTAACAACTGGCAACGGATTAAAAGTGAAATTCGAGACATTTTATCAACGGACGAGTTTTTTTTCTTTTTTTTTTTCTTTCTTTGATAAAATGTGTTTTGATGTACTTTGTACTTTTAATTTTTTTTTTGAAAACAATTGAGAAATTTTTCTACGGAAGAACTGTAACAGTTACACTCTTTAAAAGGTGCGACAAAACTTTATTTATTCATTTATTTACTTTTTATGTGTCTATTTCATCTGATGAGAGGGGTATATTTTGCTTTTAGAAATCAGGTTCAAGTGCTAAAAAGGTATGTTTGACATAATTTTTAGTCTTAGATAATCAAGAGAATAATGATCAGATGCTAGAATGCCGATGTCGATGTACGGGAAAGTAGGCTCGTTTAGTTCTTGACAGAACTTCTTGTTTATTTATAACGTTGAACAGAATAACGGGTTACGCGTATCAGCTATGCAGACCGAATGTGGAACGCGAGCTGTTGGTAGGGCACTACTGATGTAAAACAAATTTTTGTAAAAAAAAAAATTAAAAAAATACGCTTTTAGAGTTAATCAAACTATATTTGATGATATGCTAACTAATTTCCCAGCTAATTTTCAAAATTATTGAATATCCGCTGAATTTACATGCACTTATAATACACCAACGTGTAATGTAGTATGTCTTTAATATTAGTAATAGAAGAAATATATTACTTTTATATTTGCAAAGAACGTGAATTTTATCTTTTTTTCAGAATTACATACATCATACAAACAAACCCACATGTGAAACTAGTTAAAGCGTATTAAAAAGGAGAAAATGTTTACGAACACATTCAATCACAAAAACGATGAGCATTTCATACAATCCAAAAATATACAAATGCAACCCAACTCACAAATTGAAAGTTAGGAACATCTTACCTATGTTATTTCTCTAGACTGTTTTCTTTACCACGGTATTCATTTTTCATATCGTTATCAAACTCCGTATTTTACCCCTCATTTTAAAGCTCATCTGGCCAGCTTTTGACGGAAAATCGACACACCGTCTAAAAATTGCTTTTTGTGTCGAAAAAACCGTTTTTTCTATTTTTTATTTCACATTACTTCAATGAATAAACATCCGGAAAATAAGATGCACTGGCGTGGTTGGACAGCGCGTTTCGTCAGTGTTCGAACCTGTGGATTCTGCTATGAGTGCTGTCACTTTTGGATGACTTTTTCCACCGGGCTCATTTTGATCCATATTTCCAAGAATATGTAACCTAAACTCATTGTAGGATTTTAAACCACAGTTCTTCTATTACAATGAAACCAGAAAAGGAAAATGTTTTAGGATGAATGATATTTCTTAAAGGTGCTTTTTTGTTGTTGTTGTTCCCATAACACTTCATAAAATACAAAAGTAAGGCATTATTTCATTTTCCTTTTCACCAGCAAAAAATAGCAATTCACTATCTGCTGTTTTTCGAAAAATTAACGTTTTTGAATTTCTGCTGTCTAACGGAAAGCCGCACGCGGGTCATTTACGCCTATATTTATTTTCTAACGATCATGCTGAATTATCATTTTATTATGCTTATTTTAGGATAAAATCCCACACATTGCAAAAATAATAACATAATAATCCACAACATAAACATTTCCTTTTTTTTTTTTTTTTGTAATTAGTTGGTGGATGAATCAAATTATTCTTTTACATTTAAGATAGTTTTTGCAATTTTTTAAAGTTGACTTTCCCGTGAACCGTGGCTGGAGATGAAAGTGATTCTGAGATTAATTTTTTACAACTAATTTAAAAAAGAAACAACAGTTCAAAGGAGCAGTTTTAAGACTACAGGGAAAACGTTGGAAGATCGGCTTTTCTCTTTACTGTACTTTTTAAATGTGTGTCAAAATAATTTCATATTTATAATTTCATATGTAAATCAGCTATAACTTGTTATTATAGTATTATTTTTTTAATGAAGCAAACCTTTTTCTCAGCAGTTATAGAGACAAAAAATCTGATGTGTGTCGCACACCAACGAGGTAATCAGAGGGAGGAGGGATATAAATCTCTGCCATTTTGTATCATTTTTGCTTTTCCTGAAAGTTTTCAAAAAGTGTAACTGTCCCCTCCTTGCACTGGAGATCTTCAATTAAAATGTACAGTCCGTTTGTAAAATCCGCAAATAGCACTCAGGAACGTTTCCAATTTAAAAATGCGCGATGGGATGAAGAAGGGCACCTCCTGAAGTTTTAAATTCAAAGCGTGCACTTGCTATCTCCTTAACTTTTTCGGCCGAACTTATAGTCTATTTCCAATTTACATTATTTTGCTTTATTAATTACAGTTCAAAAGGTATCTGCTTAATTTTTCCTTCATTACTAACTCTCCCGTAATCCCCATTTTGATGAGATCAGAGAAGATCTGACACATCGCAGTTTCGTGGAAGGTTTTACCTAAGAAGATCAGACAGCGCCATGGATTTAACAGAGAGATCGGTGACGGCTTTGGTGTCATTCTGCAAAATCTTCAAAACGGCCTTCTTTGCAAAATACTGTTCAACTTTCGGTCCTCTCTTGGAAGTCACTTGGAAGTATCTTCCATTACTCAGGCTCTGCCATTCCCTTATAACCGCCAGTGCCTATATAAAATGCAAATTTTCTTTCTGAAAATTGTAAAATAAAGCTTTTCGTTAGCAAATGATATTTCTGTAACCTTCTTTACTTTGGACACAAAACCATTGTTCTGAAAAATTGCACCGATTTTTCCAGAGTTTAGTTTAATTACGGGAAAAAACTTTCTCAGAAAGAAAGAAAAAATATGATTTCCAAATCTATTCACTAACAGCATAAAAAGCTAAAGAATATAAATAAGAGATTCAATTGCTCCGTGAGAGACAATAGAATATAACTCTTACGAGGAAAAGGATTAAGAATCAACAAGATTTTAAATTTGACGCTTTAATGAAATCTAATGGTTTTTTGATGAAATTTCTAATTATACGTTTTTATTTATATTTTGTGGTCTTAATGTGTTATATTTGTTGAAATATTTTTCTTGTTTAAGTAAACGTGTAGTTTGTTATTCACCTCACCAGGTAACGATTTTCGTGAACGGGTTCTATGTAATTTCACAATACAAAGTTAACACCTCATGAATAAGTTGTTGGCAACTATGTTATGAGTACATGCTAGAAGCTAGAAATATCTATCATGTTATTTTTCATTTCCTTTAAATAGAGACAATAGCCATCAGGATAAAAGGAAATAAATACAAAATTAAAGCAATATCATCCAAAATTTGAATTTCCAGACTTATGTTCATCTGAACTCAGTGATTTTTTCCGACTGAAGGAAATTTGTCGATTACTCAAAAAACCGCTTCATTCTATTAATTGTCAGCGTAAAACTGAAATGTAGATCGGGTAAAAAAAATTGTAAAAGTAAAATTTTACTTGATTAAAAGTACAGCTGAAAACAATCCCAAACACAGGCAATTTTGTTTAACTTTTATAAAAAAGAGAAAAAATCAAAATGGAAACCATATCAAAAGAAATATTTTTTTTTCGTGCTTACTCAACAAGCAATCTATCTGTTAATCTCTTAAATGATACCCTGCTTTTCTGAAAAGTAATGAAAATGAATTTACGCTAATCTGATCCTGAGGTACAGATATGTGCTAAATATTAAACAAATGAATAGAGGAAGAAAAAAATTGTGGTGTCCCTAAAGACTACGGTGCCCAGGTTCGCGGACACGTGGAATCATTTAATCAAGCACTGAAAAGCTTCAAATTAAAATTAATTAAAGTGCCAAACTAAGTATCTTATTAGTTGATCCGAAGAGGAGGAATTATGTTAGGAGAAACTTTTTTGTATTTACAGTACCAAAGTGTTCGCTATGTTTTGCGATTTGTCTTGCAATTTACATTGAATACACCCCCATCCACCCTGGCTCATTATTATTATTTAGTCATTTTTTATTTTTCTGAGGAGATGGGAGGGGCAGGGCCGACGAGAAGCCATATCAGCGTACCCAAAATTAAACATGCCCTCCTTATGCCCAAAATTAAACATGCCTAATCGTTTTCTGGCTACACCACTCACTTATAACTGGAGTGAGAGCAACGAAGAAACCTGCAATGCATAAACGCTTCTTTTGTTTTCTATATTGAACACTAGATGGCACAACATTATTTCAGGCTGAGCAGGTTTTTCTGAAAACTGCTGGCAAGTGTTTTCTTTCCGCAGAAAAAAAAAGAAAATCATTTCATTCTCGAGTTCAGAATTCTTTTAGCTTTTGTCTAAAGCAGGTGAGGAAAAAGAGCTGTTCAGAGAAAAAACTGAAGTGGTCTTAATTTTCTATTGGAAAATATTTTCAGACAACAGCACTCACATTTTTCAGTGATACTATTTCCCGAACATTGATGTTCTTTTGGAATATTTATAACGGATATTTGAGCTTATTTAATTTATGCAAATACCTTGATAAAAAAGTATTAACAAGAACTACAGAAAGGTAAGCTACGTTTTATCTGTTTATGTTATTCTAAAAATTACTTTTAGTGATTTTTTTTTAAGTCTAATGAATAAAATTAATTTAATTGCCTTTAATAAATTAAGGCAATCGCCTTTCAACTAATTTTGTTTTAAAATCAATGAAAAATATTTATTAGCTTCTTTTTTTAACTCGATTTTATTAACTTAACTTGTATCTATCTGTGTAATGAAATCTTGCAGCTCAGTTTTCACCGACTTCCTCTGTGATCGGATTTTTTTCCAACTTTGATATGCAACTTCAAATGACAATGCATTATTATAAAATGACGATGCATTATTATAAAATCAAATTAATTAACCGTTTATTTTAAATTGTTAACTGCTAAGAGCAGCATATTTATATTCACCCTTTAATATGAGTGCGAAAAAATGCTCGCAGTCGATTGAAAGACCTGATTTTTCTGCATCAAACAAAATTCGTTCGAATGTTCTAAAGTAATTTGAATGTGAATTCTGTGTTATGATTGCTTTTAACTAATTTCGCGTGCTAAATGTAGATGAACCTTTTACTGGAAATTTATCGTTGATCACAGTCAATGTTGTGCACTGTTATGTATGTCAATTTTCAAAGCACTATAAATATGATTTTTACACTCATACTAAAAAGTAAGAAGTAATACATTTCATGAATTTAAAAAAAATCTTGGGTTATATTAATTGAATTATTTTTATTCAAAGAGAAAGTCGAAAATCGAAAAATAAATTAAGTTTAAAAAGCAAACAAACAAAAAAAAGATACGCTTTTGAAGCATTGCTGCAAATTTTTGAAATAAAAATCTTAAAAACTCTTCGGCGGGCTTGGATTATGAGAAAAGTGAGTTACAAGTCCCCTCCCCCTCCAAGGCCCCACCCCGAGCCGCCGCCACTGTATGCACACAGTATGCTTTTGTTTTACCCCGAAAGGTACTCTTGAAGAGCAATGTTTTACCTTTTTCGGTAGTTTAGTAACTCACCGCAAGTGTAGCGCATTTGAGGTCTGGAGTTGCGTAGTCGGAGTGCATTATTTTTGAACATGAAAGAAGAGATTTTCACATAAACAATATTTTCACAATTATAGATAGTGAGACAATAATGCAGGATTAGCGTCATATTTTGAGGGCACATCGGAGAAGACGGGGCAAGGTGACAACCTTAACAGTTCTAATTTTTTGCGGGCGTAAAAAATGTCAATTTGATGCTTTTTTAGAGATGAACTTTGATCAAGAAAACTGTGTGCTTAACATAAACTGATTTCAAAATTAAATGACATAAAAAGTCATTTCCGGAAAATAAAATTATTAATCATCTTGCCCAACACATGTAAGATGACTTTTTTGCGGGGCAAGATAACGATTTTTATTAAGATACTATGAAAAAAATGTATTGGTAATAATGGAATATTTAGCATGCACAATTACAATTTTTGCGTAACACACAATAAAACATATTGCAATAAGCAATGCTAAGGGGGCTGAGAAATATTTTTCATAACTAATTCAGTTGGATGTGACGCACACCAATTTTAGAGAGATTTGCGGAGGAAAAGTTTTTTTTAGTGGTCTAAAAAATTCAAAATACCATAGTTGCAATCGATATGTTACGGCCAAAGCCCGAAGTCTGGCCAGTTCGCGAATTGGCCGGCCACTTCGCACATTGGCCAGGGCGCTTGGCCAATGTTCGATGTACAGAAAATGAATCGCGTTTATGCGACTTTGGCCGGCCACTTCCCGAAGTGGCCGGATATTCCTGGCCAATGTTCGATGTGCTGAAGTAAGACTTAAATAGTTCTTTTGTTGGTATTTTATTTCTTTTCTCCAGGGAGAGGAAATTTTCATAATAGACCAGGAGTTTTCTAGTACTGTGAGATCCTTGCTTACTAAAACTTCTTCCTTCAGACTACAGCATACTAAGGCCAGCGTCAGGAGCGGATCCGGAAATTTTATAAAGGGGGAAAAGTTTCAGTTGCAGGTTGCAGGTACAGTAACCCTCGTTAGGGGTCGTTCATTCGGATATATCGTGCTTTTTCTTTGGCTCGCGAAAAAAATGAATTAAAAAAAAAATGAAAAAATCGCTTCACATTTGACACCTTCGAAAACAAAAGTGATATTTCTCAGAAAAAATACATTATTTTTTAATCAAAGAAAAAAATTAGTATGTTTCCCTTACATATGAATTCTTTGCAGTTTAAATGGCAATAATCTATTCGTATTGCAGTTTAAAACAATAAATATTTTAAACCACTTTTAGAGAACAGTGGTAAACAAATTTTCTTCTGTGCTTACAGTATGAAAATCGTCCTCATATGATAATATACTAATCTTTTTCTAGGTACACAAGTCAGTTATTTGTACGTTATTAAATCGTTATTTTTATGGCCTCGGTTATATCGTGTTTTTCGCGCATTTTCCTTTCCCCCAACGAGAGCCATATTACGAGAGATTACTGTTTTTTACTTTATAAAAGTATCAATTAAGTAGAAGGAAAACGAAGCATGTAAAATTTAAACCTTCTTTAAAACCACATACAATACTGCACATCAAGTAATATTTTTATAATAGTCAACTAAATTAACTACAACTTTATTCTGATAAAAATTTTCTTTTCGGAGAACTATAAATATGAAATTTACTAATTTTCAACATGCAACGAATATTGGAATTATAAAATTCTTCAAGCAAATAAAATTTAATATTTTTTGCTCATTATTAATTAAAATATTTGATTCATTTAAAAAATTATTGATAATGACTGCATTACTGATAATTTTTTTTAAATCACAGGGGGTCAGCTGACCCTTTGACAACCCCCTGAATCCGCTCCTGTCCACCGTACCTCCTTGGCCTTTGTTCCGAAGGACGATATTATACTGTAAAAAATAAATGTTGATTTTAGAGTATAGTACAGCTAATTTTATAGTTATTTTACAGTAAGAAACTGTAAAATTGCTAGTTTTAGTTTATTACTGTATATTTTACAGTTTTAAACTGGGACCTCCGCTGCTAGTATTATACTGTTGTGTTTACAGTGTAATACAGTTAATTTTATGGTAATAAATAGTAAATTGATAATTTTACACAACTTCACAGTTTATTAACATGCATTTAACAGTTTTAAACTGGAACATCTGCTGCCAGTGTTATACTGTAGTTTTTACAGTATAATACAGCTAAATTTTACGGCAATAAACTGTAAAATTGCTAAGTTTACACTAAGAAACTAAAATTGCTAGTTTTACAGTTTATTACTATGCATTTTGCAGCTTTAAATTAGAACCTCGACTGCCACTATAAAACTGTAAAAACAACAGTTCCGTTTTTGCAGTGTGCTTTCAGTATTATATGCTGTAAAAACAACATTTTATTTTTTGTAATGCAGACACCTAAGAGGGGCGGATTCGACGAAAAACTCCTCTGTGGCAGTGGCAGCTATAATGTGATTATCATTAGCATTACGGTATACAAACACACAACATTTTCTCATTACGTTTTTCTTCTTACTTTGGCCGATCTTCCTCTGCCACTTCGCGAACTGGCTGGCCAAACCCCGAAATCAAGGAAAGATCGGACATTGGCCGATCATTTTGAGGCGATATTGGCCACTTCGCGAAATGGCCAGCCAATTCGCGAAGTGGCCAACTTCGGGCTTTGGCCGTAACAGATAAATGATGTAGACATGGAAACTTTGCCATAGTAATAGTTTTCTCTCAACAGATAACGAGTTCCTCATCTTGCCCCATGTGACAGATATTTATGAACTGTCATTTTCCTCAACTAGACTGAAATTCAGTCGCTTATGCGGTACACTGTATAAATAGGCTATGTTATAAGCCTTATTTAAAATAATTAGCGGAAACAAATGTGGCTTATTTGGAACTAATGAGACCTTACTATACCATGAACAGAGATTAGATTCGCAAGGTCTTCTGACAATAAACACGGAATTAACAATGGATGAACCTCTGTACTAACATTTTGATTAGTTCTATAGGGTCTGTGGCACTCGTTTTCTTTCCAATTCATGAAATGATCTATAGTCTTTTTCCTAAAACTATATATAAGTAACTAGCTTATTACCCGCCGTTGCCCGGGAGCTTAACAACATTGTTCTAAAGAAATTACTGGACTGTTCCAAGGTACTTACATCACGAATTATAATTGTTTTTAACTTATTTCATGATAAATGAAATAGGTGAACCTTAAATTGATAGTTCATTGTTAATTGTAATCTTTGTTGGAGAATACTCATATTTAAATGTGTTAAATTTTATCAATTTGTATGCTTAAAGGCTTATCTCTATTACTCTATCTATTCAAAATTGAAAGAAAATGGCCATTTTGAGACAAAACATTTGAACTTTGAGCTTTTTGGATTTTTTTAACTTTCAAAACACCGCCTATGTGAATTCTAGTGCATCAAGGAGCCTCTGTGCCTAGTTTGATGAAAATCGGACTAAAAGTGGATTTGCATAAGGAACTAACATACATACATCCATTTTAATATATATAGATAGATAATAAACAATATATAACTTTAAAGCAGTTAGTTACTGCCCCTATGCCAGGGCTGTGGCAGAGACTCATGCAATACACCGCCAACTCTGTTATTCCATCCACCAAGCACTGCAGTTTCGTGCTTGTTGTGCATTCATCAGTTTGAAATAGGAAGCTACCGAGTTGGAGGCAGAAATCCTCTTAAAGAAGCAGAGTGCCACTGCAGTCCTTGGGTAGAATAACTGAGTTAGCGGTGTATTGCATGAATTTCTGCCTTAGCCCTGGCTTAGGGTGCGGTAATTTACTGCTTCATACCCGAGTTCTGCCTTAAATTTACGAATTATACCGTACCATTGTGCGGTCTCTCGTTAGTGCTCCAATTTTACATTAGCAACCAGTTTTTTTTTGGCACTCTTTGCTTCTATAAGAAGATTTTTTCCCTCCAGCTCGGTTACTTCCTCTTCCAGGATGATGAGTGCATAACAGGCACGAAACTGCAGTCCTTGGATGAAATATTGTAAATATATGTGTTGTTCTTCATCTTGCCCCGTTTTCACCTGCTATAACCTGAAATGTAAACTACAACAAGCTATCGGTTAACAATTTGGCCTGTTTGACGGAAATTTTTTAACATTTCCAACCCTGACTTTACAAGCACTCATTATTCTTCCTATATTTAATCCTGGCTTCCTACAATTCAGTTTTTGTATAAGAAAAGTCAAACAGGCTTTAAGTTTTTGCAAAAATGCGAAGAATAAAACGAAACCAGAATCCACTTTATGCGTCGTTCTTCCGATTTAAGAATTTTTATTGCAAATTATTTTGTTATCAATTTCCGCCTGAGAGAGAATTTCCACTTCCGTTAGAAATTTTTCATTACATTTTAAAACTCGGCAGTATTTTCACTAATATACACAATTTCAAAGTGTTATTAAATATTTACCCTATATAGGACACATACTTTTGGAATCACACTGCTGGTAGGATGAATAAACAGCCAAATATTAATTTGTAATGGATTTTTCAATCTCTTTAGTACAATATAACTCGAAAGAAAAGTAAAATCTATGTAATGTTTGCATATGCTTTTCACGCTCTTCTGACGGTAAACTTTGTAAGTTAGTGGTAAATTCAGCACGTATCAGGGGTTAAACGAAAACGAAAGAATTTCTTTGAAATTCTTATACTTGACTGGAATTTTTTTTTTTTAATTTTACCAACATTTTTAAAATTTTTTGAAAGCCTAAGAATGTTAATAATACACAATGAAAATCATCAAAAATCGCTTCTGCTCGGCCAAAATAAACGAAACTATAACAAAAAACCTCAAACTGAAAATTATTCTTCGTAAAAGTTTTAGTTATGTTTACGGAAAAACTTTAAGTATGCGTAGAATTTTTATTTTTTAAACATTCTTGCATTTTTATGAACGCTTAGAAATGTTAGTCATGTTAAAGGAATTTTGTTACAAACTCATCAATACGTAGTAAAAACAAACCTCAATGGAATATTATGCTTAATAAAAGTTTCAGTTCTGTTTAATTAAAAGCTTTGTTCATTTTCTTTTTCTTCTTACTCTTATTTATTTTTCGCTCAAGATTAAAGTAGCTGATTTGAATAAACGTCTTATTTACGTATAAGTAGTAACTTTGGGTGCTAATGGTTTTAACTGAAACTAAAATGCTTTAAATTCCTCAAAAATAAAAAAACGGCATTTTATTAACCCTGTAAATATTTATTGATTTTAAAATATAGTCTACTTTTCATACTTCTTCCGTTTTCTTATAACAAAATCGTCTTAGTAATTTGTTTGCTACACCACTCGTTCCTATAGTAGAGTTGTGATTTAGTGTCAAACTGAACCCCTAACGTTTATTTAACCGTACTCAGGGGTAAAATATCAAAAGCAAATTTATTTTCTGAATATCAAAATTATTTTCAAGCTTAGTAAATGAATCTAGAAATCAAAATATTACTCTCAGTACAAATGATTTCATTGAAGTTGAGCTTATTCTATTTGTCAATATTTATGTAATGTATACATTTCTCAAAATTCAATGCTTGTAAGATTTTTATATGTAAAGGTTTTTGAAAAATAATTTCTTTTCAAAATCATGCAACGACTTTTGATGTTTTTTTAAATCTGTGTTACTAGAATAATTTCCATCACTCACAGACAAGATACAGTCCCGTTAAAAACTCATTTTTTGTACACTTGAAATGAAATCAACAGGATCATTAATTTTCTCTTACATCTTCCCCCAAAACTCGTAGTCTAATGTAGTACATATTTTTCAAAAGTTAACTTTTCCCAAAGATGTGATTTTCAAATAAACCTTCATTTTCTATTATTTTCCAATTTTCTAACCGAACATCACTACAAAATCTTCAGCACCTTTGCTTTTAGTTTTCAGTGATATCCTCGGAATTTGGCTTAGTCCATGATTGACGTTTTACGCTTATCTCTCGTTGAATCTCGTTACTTCTTGTCTTTCTGATGTTCATCTGCTATCAGAATTCATTAGTTATATTGGATGTACGCATGGCTCTGCGTAGGTGCTAATTAATTTGACCTCAACATATCGCGCTGCTATGGAATCGGAAATGCTCCAGCAGACATTGACATCAGAGCCTGAAAATAATTAGACACGTTCAGCAAGCGAAAACCAAGTAGCAACGAAAAGAACACCAAACAGTTTGTTTATTAAGAGATAAAATCACACGTTAGAATGTTTCATGGTAAATTTGTCATTTTGTTGTCGAACTAGAATAAACCATGAATTGCGAAAAAATAACTAGGCGCAAAAGTATAACTTTAGCGCATTGCTAAAATTCTTATTCAGTTTTTCGTCCTTCATAATAAGCTATATCAAGAACACATTTGTTTACGACACGCAGATTCATAAAAACAGAAAATTTATTGTCTCATCATCACTTATTAATTTGTTAAATTTATTCTCTTTGTTTCGTGCCACAAATCTTGTAATCCAAAGTATGTTACACAGCTTTCCAATATTTTAAAGACATCTTGCTATTACCACATTTAAATGAAAATAAGTTTCTATATTAATTTAATATTTTGATTCACTTTATGGTGAAAATTTGATGAGAACAATTTCTGCTAGTGAGTCCACTGTATAGCCTTCTGTTCCATGAAAGTCAAAAAAAAATAATTGACTAATGAGAATTAAAAGAGTGAAATACAGGAAAATATTAGTTAAAATCAATGAAAAAGTCAAAAATAATGAATTGAATAATTTAATATTTGTTGAAAAAAGAATGGAAAACAGGGTTATAAGATGGAGAAGTACGATCTGTTAGTTTTTTTTCTATGTCTAATCCTAACGTACTTATCAAAGAATAGTTCTAATCGAGGTAAACTTTTTCTGTTCAAAAAAAACTTCTTAAAAACACCATTCCCATATTTTTTATTTTCACTTGAGCAATTCCTGTTCGTTTTGTGAATGGTTCAAACGCACACATTAAAGTTTACCTAAGAAGAACATAATATTGAATCCCATTTGAATTTTGATATAATAAGCGCATGCGTAGAACTAACTTTTGAAAAGAAATATCAGGTAAAGAAATATACATAATTCATCTTCCGCTGAACACATAAAAAAAAAAGAAATAGAAAAGGAAAGGAAAAAAAAGAGAATCGAATTTTCAAGTTTTTTTTTTTTTTTTTTTGAACAACTAAAAATTTACTATTAGCACTCACGGCAAAAACTTTTTTTTCCTAGAAAATTATTAACACTAAAAACATTTCTCGGCACTGAAAATATTTGAGAAAATTGTAGTTACTCTGAATGTTTTGTTTTTCAATAATCTAATTCAACCTTTTCGAAAGTTAAAAATCATTTAGAAACATAATGCCTTCAGTTTGAAAGAACTAATTTGACATCGCTTTAGTAAGATATAATAGTATTTATTTTATTCAAGCAGTTTTATTTTGTATTGATGTTGATCATGTAAATCATTCCAAGTGTTGTGCTTTGAGAATATGTACAACTTAAGCTAAACGAGGGAAAGAGTACCATTTAATTTTGGTAAACGAAAAAGGAAAAAGTATTTTAAGCAACGGTACTTTAATATACAGAACATTTTTCAATGATCACAGTGTGAATAGCACTCTCAACACAAACACATGAAGAGGGATAAATCAGAATTTAAAATGCAGAAATATAGAAACAAGTAAAAAGTAAATATGTTAATCAGACTGAAGTTCTGGAAGTTTGTCTCTGGCCTTCCAGTATCTACAGTGCAAAAAAACAAACTGCTGTTTTTACATTTAGTAGCAGAAGTTCCAGTTTAAAACTGTAAAATGCACACAGTTTGCAACTGTAAATGTAAACTGTAAACTGTAACTGTAAAATGTAAACTGTAATACAAACTGTAAAAGCTGCAATTTTACAGTTTATTACTCTAAAGCAGCAATTTTGCAGTTCATTCCCTCGAAATTAGCTGTATTATACTGTAAAAACAACAGTATAATACTGACGGCAGAGGTTCCAGTTTAAAACTAAAAAAATCACAGTAATAAACTGCAAATTTAGCAGTTTTGCAGTTTATTACTGTAAGACAGCAATTTTACAGTTTATTACTGCAAAATTAGCTATTTTTCTAGTTTGTTACTATACAATTAGCTATTTTATACTGTAAAAACAACAATTATTTTTTATCGTATATATTTTCAGACACTTATGGGCATTCTTTGAAAAGAGAAGCTTCTATAACGCCTCCCCTATATAATATGCAATTTGGGATGAAAAGATGCTAAGTCTAAAAGTCTTAAAAAGTGAAAGAAGATATTCTCATTATCTCAACCATGTTCAAAACAATTTTAATAATTTTAATTCTCATTTATAAATGCGTGAAAATGAAACATCTACTTATTTGCACATTTCTCCTGTACCAAATTCAACATTTCATTAACAACAATAAAAGGAGTCATTTTTAGACGCATGAAAGTATCCACACAATATCTTTATGAAATCAGCAATCAAAACCTCATTATTCAACATCACCCGACATCTGTTTGGTGTTTGTCATTAGCGGAAGTTTTTGTGACATTCCGTTTTAGGTTTTCAGATAACATTGATATGAGGTTTAAATGAAGTGTCTTAGTTGTAATTAGGGAGGCTGCAGTAATTGTAGTTTTATTTCTGAAGCTTAACTTCCAAATTTAAAGAGCAGGCTATATTTCAAAATGAATCCATTTTCCTCCCTAAAAAAACCGTTTATGATATCAAAGTTCGATTTTTTTTTTTCAGAATCTAGTCCCTTCTCTCTCTTTTTTTATGATTGTATTGTTTACATCCCTGACATAAAAATTTGTAAATTTTGAATTGATCAACTCTGAACGGCAGCAAGGATTCGAAACTAAGCTTTCGAAACTAGAGTTGGGCCGATTTAATTCATTTAGCATAGTTTTTTTGTTCCGAACAAAAGTAGTTTTAATTTAAAAATATTATTTTTCAACCGATTAATTGGTTAAAATTGGCTGATTATAGATTAAATGATAAAGTGGTTAAAGTGGTGAATTACGGATTACTGCTGATTAATCAGTGCATCCGTAGTTTTAACATTTGAAAGTTAAGATCCTTTTGGCTCTTTTTTGTAGAATTTAGCTTCCCTTTTCCCTAAAAACAAACTAGAAGTCTGTTGGAAGTTACTTAATGATGTGAAATTTATAAATAAAATTTTCACTCGCTTAATAATGTAATCAGACGTCATGTCAGTACTAAATATATCTATGTACTGCAAGCAAGATGAAGCTCCTTCAATCCAATCAATGGTGAGCCAACTAGTGTTGTACTAATCTATGTATAAAGGGTTTGTTGTTCATAATTATATGATAACGACTTTAATTCGCTACATATCGTCGGCACCATGCTAAAATTACGAATGTGAAAATTTGCACTTTTCAAGAGAGCCAAAACACTGAATATAATTTTTCTCACCCGACGTGTTTGGTTATTTTCAATTTTAAATTTTTATAGATATCTTTAAGTGTAAAACTATCGTTCGAAGGTATCATTTTAATTTTAATTATTTGTAAATTTCGAACTTGAAAAACGAACTTGCAAAACGCGATTTTTCACATTCGTTATTTTAGCATGGTGCCGATGATATGTTCCTTCACTGTAAATTCATAACATTAAAAAACAAATAAAAATATAAAGCACAGCGGTCCCAAACTTTCGGTTGCTGAATTGTTGGATGTTCAAATTATGTGCAGACGCCAATAATATTTATTTGTATATCTGAGTTATATAAAACGAATTATCCGGATTTCTTAGTTATCCAAGTTCAGTGAATGAAGTTCTACCATAAAATTTCTGTTATTGTAAGAAGAAAATAAGAAGCAAAAAATAAACTTGAATAAATGTAAAATTTTGACACTATAAACTTGAAATATTGCATTATTTTTTAAAATCGAGTTTGCATCTGAATTTATTCACTGTTTGCATCACATAAAAATATTTTTCAAGAAACCTTATTGGAAATGGAACAAAACTTTCATCCAGAAATAAAGATCTTATCAAAAATACGCTTCTTGGGAGGAAAAAAAATCAGAAAAGCTTTCAGGCTCTTTCTTTCTCTCTCCCCCTCTTCTCTCTCTCTTTTGTAACATGCTGTTATTTTAATAAAATTGCTTATCAGAATATATTAATTAGGTTAACTGTTTTCCTTTGTATCTCAATTAAGTTTTTTGTTACATAATTTGAAAAGAAAATTCAACCATTCAACAGGTCAATTACTATTTAATGTCAGATTTGTTTCTTATTTAATGTCAGATTTGAAGCAATTTTCACTGGTTTTACAGAAGTAATGAAGTAACAAAATATAAATATCTTCCATTTTGGAAAAAATATAAGATAATTTTCTATGCCATATTCATCATGGTACAGACTTCTGTGCCATTCCTCATGGCATTTCTTGGACAATGATATCATCAATGCCAATAACGAACTACTTCAAGACACCAGTACATTTATTTGCTGTATAAATCAAAATTGTTAATGGATTTTCCAGATGAAGTTCTATTTCCTGATCTTTCTTCGCGGTAAATCTTTTGATTTGAAAAAAAAAAAAAATAGTCATTCGAGGCAAAGATTTATGGAAGAATGCTCTCTCTTTGATTCTGTAATGGGTGTTCTATTGGGAAATTTTCGCCTTCGGCAAACTCACTCAAATCATTTTAAAAGTAAGAGAAGCTTTTAGCTCCATTTCTTCCTCCAAGTTCCTTTTTTCTTCTAATGTCTCTTTTTTTACTTCTGTATATTTGTACGGCAGATTTCACATTACTAATAATAAAAGATATTTACGGTGCATTTTGATGTTTTGCCACAAAATTTCATTTCTTTAGATAAAGATGGTTATTTTTGCTTCTGATTTTAATGTGCAATCACGGCTGTAAGACATTCCTGAACCCCTGCATTACGGATAAATAGGTTTCTAGAAAATAAGAGTCCTCAAACACTCATAAAAAAAAGCTCTAATTTGTTTTTCCTGTGACATCCTTTTTCAACTTTTGTCATTTATTCATGAACAAGAATCCTTAATACCGCGTTCCCTCGAAATTTCGAGAAAATCAAAAACTAAGCCCCCATTACGATTTTTCTGAGTTTTTCAAATATCAGCTCTACTCCTAAGAAAATTGGAGCTCATCCGTATTGCATTCACACTTAAAAACATGGTTGTATTAATAAGTTTGCTCATTTTTGAAATTTTATTGAATAAGAATAAATGTATTGAAGTTGAATGAATACATTTCTTAGATTTGAATTAGTGTGTTTCTTGAGCCCGAATAAATGTGTTTTTTAAACAAGAGCAGCTATCAATAAAAGTACATCTAAAATATACATAACACAATTAATATAAAACCGGGTCTTTTTTTTTCAAGGAAACGCAGTAGTTCTCTGAAATATTGATGATGTATTCGAATAAAAGAAAAAATATTAGTTTTTTTTTTTTTTTTTTGTTTTTTGAACTATACCCATGTAGCACACTTCGTTTTTTATAGGTTGTAAAATGGTTATTAACGTTGTAACAACCGCTTAAAAACGTTTATAAAACGTTTAAAGGTTATTTGCGCTACCTGGGTATACTAAACTACACTATACTCAGGGGTGAAAAATGTTTCCAATTGCTTCCAGCTGCACCGATTTTAAAATCCTGCCACATACTGCTCCCATTCGCTCTGACAAGGAAAATCTAATGTTTCGCTTTTAAAAATATTCCAACTTTGCTCAAAGTATCCCAAAGGTTAACATTCTGCTCCGAAACAAGAAAATTTGCCGATTTTAAGCCAGAAATGGAGTGTTGCAAGTCATAATTTTGAAAGCTCGCTATAAAGTTTTCAAATCAAAAAGGATTTTTTTTTTTTTTTTTTTTTGGTAGCAATGTTGTTAAATCGTAAAGTTACCTACATTTTAAATACAGTGTAGCGTAAGTTTTAGCGAAAGATACCCTTTCAGCAGAATCCGCTAATCAACCATTTGCAATTTATTTTTCCAGACATTTTTTTTTTTATTTTACTCCTAATAATTTTCGGATTAAAAAAAAATGTAGTTTTATATTACTATGAAAATTTTGTAGAGGGTAATTATCACAACTTAAAACTTGCCCAGTTGGCGATAACTTTCCCATTCAACATCTATTAAAAAAAAAAAAAAAAAAAACTACGGTTCTGTTGAACTTTTGGTCTTCATTTTACGCCATTTTTTTTCACCCAAAGCGCAAGAAGAAATTTATTATCAACGAGAAAATAAAAGGATCGGTCATCAGCTACGTTCAAATAAGAACAATAATCAATTCGTGATTGCTAAAAAAAACTTACACTTCGGCAAAATGCGTTTGCTTTGGAGACTTTCACGCAGGGGCGGACACAAGTGAGGGGCGATGAGGGCGATCGCCCTCATCTCCCTTAAGGCACTCTTCACCCTTAATTTTTCGGTTTTGAAGTTCTAAAAATGCAATTTTACATGAGTTTTAGTGAAGTTGGGGGAAGAAATATTGGGGCTTGCCTCCGGAAATGTTTCAGAATTGAAGTCCAAAACCTTTGTGATCAATATTTGTAAACCATAATGCATTGTAAAAAGTAAGTAATAAAAATCAATCGCCCTCCCTTGAAAAATTTCTGGATCCGCCCTTGCTTCCACGTCACAGACAATCTTGCTTTCCCTCCCTGGTGTTATTTAAAGTTGTGTTAGATTCCAAATAATTGCTGGAACGCTTTCCCAACCTGCCATTTTCACGTGTTGACACCATATCAAGGCCGTATCCAGAGGGGGGGCCCGACGGGCCCGAGCCCCCCCCGAAACCCAAAAAGTTTTATGATGTAAAACAGAAAAAAAAAAGTTTTTTTTTTTAATTTATTTTTAACTTCAAATGGCAAAAAAAAAAAAAATCCTTTTAACTATTAAACGAGTGAAAATTTGAAGAAGTGCAAACAGAAAAAAAAAAAACAATTCAAATTCTCTTTAGCTGCAAGAAGAAAACAAGACTCTCTTTAGCACTTCCAGCTCTCTTTCTCAAATCAATTCAGGCTCAAGGCAAGCTTCTAATCAGTTTGATCGGCGGTCCCCCCTCCCCCATAAAACTTATACCACTCAGATTCTTACCCCCTAATCGCCGGGCCCCTAGTTTCTGACTAGGCTGGGATTGCTTCTTAGCGCCCTGATTCAATTAAGAGGGTACTTTGTTGGTCCCCATTTATAAGCATTTGTAATCCTCGAGGGATTTTAATAGCTAAGCATGTCTTTAATCAACAAGACCACACAAAAACAGATACGTTCACAGACCCTCTACTTTGTTGGACGCTCACCAATCTTAGACAAAAGTTACTTAAAAAAAATCCTTTTACAAATGCTTAAAAACCTTGAAAACTTTGTTAAATGTAGCTGTAAACCTTGAGTTTTCAAGTTTCTAACATAAATGGAGGGGGGGGGGGCATCAAGTTGAGCGAGACTCAGCTCCTTGATTTAAAAAAATATTCTGCGTAATGCAAAAATCATATTCCAGCATTTTTTGTAGCATATTTTCAAAAATAATTTTTTGTGACTCACATGTTTCATTTCTGACTTCTTTAAATACCTAATTCAGTATTTTAGAAGTTACTTTGTAATTGATTCCTTTATTAATATGTTAAGCACGAAAAAAAAATATTACCCTACCAGTATTCTTTTTCGTTTTCTGCAATACTAGTAATTGAAAAAAGTCGTTATAAGTATTTTTTAATATCTATTTTTAATCTTTAAAAGATGTGTCTTTCAAAATTTTAACAATTTCGTAAGACTGTCCAATCAACTATTAAAACGTCAGAGACTGGAAAGTGCAAATGAAATGCGTTAAAGAAATTTAACTGTTCTAGAGTCTTTGAAAATCATTAAATACCTTTTTGAAACTCCTTCAAAAGTGCTTCAATCCAATTTCTGATCAAATAATTAAACTATGAATTAATTAAATAGCCAGAATGTTACTCTCTCGTTAATTATTTTTTAAATCTCTACACTATTTCTTTTAAAGAATTTTATGTATTTTATACTATTGGTTATTTTATGTTACTAACAAGTGCTATGTCTGTCGGTGAGTTATGATATGTAAAACTACTATGTAACTATAGTGAAAACCGATGTAAGCAAGTGATAATGTGTTAATCTTTTCTCCTCCCTTGTCCTTCCTCTCTGCCGCTTAATGTTAATCGTTTGTTAAACTAAACATTTTTTTATGCTTTCATTAATCTTAATTTGCAAAAGAATGCAGAAAATTTATGAGATTGTTGTTTGCCTACTTTTCCAACATGTTTTTGAAGTCCCAATTGCCCCATATAAGGCCTCAAAATGCCGAATTTTAAAACTTTTTTTCAAAAATTTCCCCGGGGGAGAAACCCCCGGACCCCCTAAAATTACGGATATTTTACCCCACTTAAAAAACTTCTCATTGTATATCTCTCTATCTCCAATAAACGTGAGTTCAAGAAAATAATAAGAATAAAGAAATGAAAAAAAAAAAAAAAAACCCACACACACACACATCATTGTGGGGGGGGGGGGGGGACAGCTAGAAATTAGACTCATAGCACACACAAAAATGTATGTGTGTTTGGGCAATGTGCGAAATTGGGCCCCTCCCGAAATTTTTTTCTGGATACGGCCTTGCACCATATGCCTTAACAGACTTACATCAGCTACGAAAAACTAACATCCGAAGCAGACGAAGCCATTTAGAAAAGCAAACAATAGCAATCACTCTTCCGAGGGTGCTACGAACTGCCGGGCCGGGTGCATTTCAGGAAACAACACGGATTTAAGAAAACAGTTGCATCCGCAGCTGATGGATGTGCAAATGGTTCATGTTTTCGGAGCTATTTTTGGCTCGTTTTGGAAGGCTGTGGCCTTAGTTTTTTTTTTTTTTTTTCAAGATCAAACTTATGAAACCAAAAATGATAGGGTTAAAATTTTCGTGTAAAATGCGATTTTTTTTCTTCTAAACTTGCCAAAACGGTTGTTTTATTTTGTAGGGAATTGAAGTCAGATTGAAGCGGATTAGCAAATGAGTTGCAATTCATTCGACGAACATAAGCTAACATTTACTTGCTAAAGAAGAATAAAAATTTGATAGAAAAAAGGGGTTACATTACCGTATAAACTCTTCATGTAAAAACTCATTTCACTTAATATAAGAATTCTTACATTTCAAACTAATTTCTTTTCTTTGATTCACATTTATTTTATTTCTTAATCATTAAATAATAATGGTTCCTTTTTTTATATTAAAATTGCTTTTTATGTCTTTTTTGAGTTATTTATTGCTGTCATTCAAATCAGAGTAAGCAGTACATTTGAGGGAATAATCATAACATATAATGCGTCCTTAGCCCTGTCTTATGGGCGGTAAGTTACTGCTTAATGCAACACTTGGATTATCGTTTAAACTTTTCTACAATCTGCTCAAATTAAAGCGCTTATTTGTTTGTCGAAAATTAATAAAACCAGTGTTGCTGAAATTAAAAATTTAATGTCTAATTTTTAAACAAAGCAATGTATTACTGAGCCTAAAGGTTACATGAAATGAAAAAAAATAATTTTTTAATTAAACTGTGCCATTAAATACGTTAAAAAAATATCTCAAATGAATACAGCGGAAGGTTTTCCGCGCGAGACGGTTTATTGAGGTTTTATTAGGTGACAAATTCCCTCACTTGCTCTTCTCAATGAAAGCCAGTGCATAAACTATGTCATTTGTTGTATTCCATCACGCTATTGTGCAATTTGCACGTGTCATAAGGTCTATGTCCTTTCGGATCTGCTGTAGCCTTGACACATTTTATTATTCTTTAATTAGTCACGTTTATATAATTTTCGTGACAACGAGAACTGTTGCTGCACTATTGAAATGCATTTTCAAAGACTACATCTGAAAAAAAAAATAGCGACAGCAACTTTAAAAACACATTCAAACTCTATGAGCTGAGAGTAACTACAGGAGAATTTGGGGAAAACATGAACACATTCTTTTTATGTTTTACATGAATTTGAATAAGTTTTATTATTTGTAAGAAACAAGAAGTTATACATGCAGACACTAATGTATGAAGAAACCATTGGTCAGTCAAACATCTAAACCAAGAAAAAAGAAACATTTTGTCCCAAAAATAATTTTGAATAGCAATATTTTACTTTCTTGCAGTTATAGCTCCTAATTAGTTCTGAAGAGATCAAGCTTTCCTATTTATCATTTAATTTCTTTTCAAGTCGACAGTTTCTTTCCGCTATCTTTCAAACGTAAAATCAGTTTTGTTAGCTCATAAACTAAACAAACACATTTCTGTTCTGTTATATCAGGGAACGATAAATTGCCGGCTGTTCGCGTCAAAAGTGATAACGCATACACGTTCGGGCAGTTATTCCGAGATAAAGTTTCTACATTGTTGGAATGCCGAGAGGGACAGGAAAAATAAGATTGTTTCCATTTCTTCGTGATTTCTTTTAATTAATTTTTCATGTGCAAGAGCATGTAAATCATTTTCGCTTTTTTCCCCCGGTTGTTTTGGTTGTTTAAAATTTCATCATTGCATAGAAAGAAATATGAGACTAGAAGTGATTCAAATACCGGAACAGAAATATCATTCCGGCATTCTCGTGTTTTTTAATAAATACCGGCAATACCTACCAAAATAAATACCGGTATTGGAAACGTTTCAAAAGAAGGAAAAAAAAAACCTTTTTTTTTTTTTTGCCATATTTCATAATTTTATACAAAAATATCCCAATACTGAAAAAAAGGCAATTTCATTCTGCACAAGTAAATGAAGAACAAACTCTTATAGTTAAATGCTACGCATACAAACAATTAATAACATTAAAAAAAATAAAGACAAAAATGAATCATTTTAACATTACAATGCAACAAAGGAAATAAGTTTTATTGTGATTAAAACTAGATAGTTTAATGATAAATGAGATAAATAAAGATGGTAGTGCATTAAAAAAAAATTCCTTGCACAAAAATGTAATTTATCACATCATCTAGTGATGAAAATATCTTTCTATAATCTTCAGATGCATTTATTCTATTGTAAAGTCTGTAAATTCGTTTTTGAAGTCAAATAATGTCTTCAACTGATTTTTGATACTTTCCCTTATGTGATCAAGAAATACAATTCAAATAACAGTAGATAGCTAAAACGTAAATTAAAAACTATTTAGTTAAGAAATATTTATTAATTGCAACTGACACAGAAAATATCGTTACAATTAATAGCTATTACATGATATTGAAAAATAGCATATAATATCAGTATTCAATGTACCGATATATCGGTTGTTCAATCCCTAGCCACAGGCAGTATAAATTAAGATTAAAAGGAAAAAATCGTTTGTCAGTTAGTGCGAACTCCCTTAACCGCTTGCCTGGTTATCCCGAGTGATCTCGGGCTCGTATGAGTTGCAGGTAATTATTACCCCGAGAAAACTCGGGTGGAACTAAATGATTTTACACCTATAAAAAATTAAAAATTCCACTTAAAACCTACATGTTTTGTTTATTTCATTTCCTAGTACTATTTAAACATCAAATTTAAAAAATTGACTTTATTTATTTTTTGCTTTTTCTTTTTCTTTTTTTTTTTTTTTTTTTTTTTCAAAAAAAATTGTAAGAGAAGCAGTTAAAGTAAGCACAGAGTATATAAAATAATATTTACAAAATAATGTTAAAAAAAAAAAAAAAAAAACAGCAAACTTCTGAGCTGAAAATTTACACCACTAAATTCACCAATATGTTATTCAGGGTTTGGTAATATAACAACTCTGCTTCTTTTCCTTCTGTTCAATGAAGAGTTCACTGCATTTATTGCTCAGTCTGTTTGCGAAAATTAAATATTTTTACACCTGTTCCTGGAATTTTAAACTTCGGCTTTTGATTTTGATGTATCCGAGTATAAGGAACCATTATGCATCATAATAGGAGACTTTGCTTATATTATACACTATTTTCTGTATTTATAATGTATTATTTTATTCATCATCATAAAATGGTATGGATTTTACATCTCACAAGGAAAATGTTTTGATTAAATAATATGAAAAATAATATTTTTATGTTTTTTTAACTATCAATTTCAAGTTTGTTTGTGTTCATAAAGGAATTTAATTAATAATTAAAGTATCTAAGATATTTAAAAAATAACAAAAAAATCTGATTTAAGTTTTAAAAACGATAATTATTTGTTCATTTTTTATTTGCTTACTCAATAATTTTATTTTTCAAAGCCCTGATTTTTTATACCCTGATTTCTTGCGAATTCTAAAAAGCTCTTGTACTGCTTTTTCCTTTTTCAGTGAATTTTTACACAATAGATACAGGGGTGAAAAATTGGAAAGAGAGGTCATGGCGCAGATTGCATCATTGAAATTTTTGGGGCGATGGTGTTTTTAGTAATATTTTTCTCTTTTTAGAAGCTCTCTTATTTAAGGTGTCTTCGTGGTATTCGGATGGAGGGGGGGGGGGTAAACCACTGATCTTGGGAGGGAATGGACACCCTGGTGCATAGAATTTGGACGACTTGAACCGACATATATGTTCTGAATAGTGTAAAGCTTCTTCATTCTTTTTGATAGAAATTAAACGTTTTGCCCCCCATGCATTAAAAATTAGACGTTGTTGAACATGGTTTTCTTGGATTTCTATCAACTTTTGTAAAGCAAAAATTTATTTTTCAAGAATGCATTCCTTTCTGGTTTTATGCCCGTTTTATCTGTTATATCCGAACAAACCAAAAAAATATAATTTCCTTTGCTGTTGTTTTTCAAAGATTTTTTTTTTTTTTTTTTTGCAATGAGGAAGGAAATTACCCAAACACCTAATACGTGCTCCATCATTGTTCGAAATGTTTTTAACTTCCGACGAACACTTCTCATTCCCTGCTCGCTCTAAATAGAACTACCCATTGTGTTTGCCCGTCTAAATTCTATAAGCAAGAACTTTATTCTAAATGAAGTGAGAATGTGTTGGATGATCGTAACTAATCTCTTTGATCTTCAGGTTTTACTCGGTAGTACTAATGAGAACGGAAAGGTATTTTTACTTAGTGTTTGTTGTTTCATCCCAGGTATCGTGAAAGTGCAGGAAATATCACTTGTGCGTGCTGAAAAAAAATCAGGAAATTCCAAAGCTTATACGAATTACATACAGAGTATTTTAAAATGTCAATTAGAAGCTTCACATAACCAAGATTGGTACAATTATATGGGCGAAAGAGGGGGGATATAAAATTTTGAAATACGAGTTAGCAAGTACATTAAATTGTTAGATAATTTCTGGTTATCATTCTTTGTCCTTTTATTCATTATGAACAGCTTTAGACATAAGAAATGTTTGCACATTTAACAGGTTAGTTCCTTCATCAAACTAGTATGCTGCTTTTTTGATATTTGGATTTTGCAGACTGATAGTTGACAAAAAAAATGAATCTATGAATAACAATGTATTTATTCAGTGCTCCATTTGCTACGGAGCTTAATTTTTGACAAAAGAAGTGCAGGAGCCCTAGTCGCTACAGCTTAACAACTTATTTCTACGCTTAAATAACCTGAATTCCTCTTAAAATGTTAACATTCTCAAAATATGGAAAAGAAGTACTGGAGCTCAGCTCCTGTAAGATCCTATACAAACCAAGCCCTGATTCCTGATAGAAATGGTAATTCAGTTTTCATTTAACCAACATTATGAAGAACATGGGCTTTTTTTCAATATAATGCATAATTAATAATTGAAAGACTCCAGAAATATTGTAAAAAATATTTTTTGGCTCAGTTACAGAATTATCTTCTAAGATAAGTCCGCGTTACGGAGAAAGAACTAATATTTAAATATTGTTTATGGAAAATAGAAGTAGAGTCCATGTTCTTCAGGAAGTTCATGCAATGCAAAAAGAATCCAACGCGTATGGAATTTTGGAAGACTTTTGTTATAGTTACAAAAGTACACAAATTACAAATGTTACAGTACTGTTTTTAAAATTTCTTTTATTTTAGCAAGTCTTTAAATAGCATTTATAACTTTTTCCTATTATCATAAATACCGTTCCATAATATTTATAGGTGAATGAAAAGCTAAATTTCAGGCGAAAATTTTGGGAAAAAATCGGACATCTACCTCAGCTGCTCCAGGCATTTCCGGCCCACAGAAGCTGTAAAAATTCGTCCTTTTATAGTGAGTCCAGTTACTACTAGTTCACCTCTTCTGCTTTTAGATTTTCTAACAGTTTTTGAACTCATGGAACTGGTTTGATCTTTGTCTTGCCAGCTAGGGATTAGAAACAGCAACAACAATGTCTGCTATCGTGAATTGCCCAACAACAGGTTGTTGTAGCATGTCACCATTATTACTTTAGTTAATTACTTAACAAAAGGTTTAATATTTATGTGTGTATCAGTTCCTCTACGTTCTGTATCTGAATTTAAGAAAAAAGGTGATATACACATACCCTTTTCTCTCATGAACTTTGAAGAGCTCAGTTATATGTAATACATTAACGGATGTGGATACCTTAACAATTGCATCATAATGTATTTCATTAGTATCATCAATTTTAAATTGGCAAGTGCGGGGAACTGCGGAACTGGTGAACATGACCTGAATTAAAATTCTGATGAAAATCTGGCTTTTTAACCTCAGAATAATCATCGACGTTATCACTAGGCATCCTTAATGAAACGCAGGGTCAAAACTAGGGCGAGCTGGTCGAGAATGCCATTTGAAATCAAGAGACTATTCTAAAAGAACAATTTAAAGCTCCTAGAAAAGCGCCTTTTGAATGACGGGTTAGCCGGGATGTAACCTATCATTAACCTCTGGGGAAATGTTTAGAAAACGATTGGAACCCCGGAGTGTTTTGCACAAACGATATTTTTCTCAAAGCTCAAGGTTAAATGCTGTACCATTTACCTAAATCGCGTGGGTTTTTCTGGAGTTGAAGAACTGTAATTATTGTTTTCGAGTCGATTTTTAACTTCCACTAAAGTGGCGAGAGAGCAGTTAACAATTGTTAAGTACGATGGCGTGATCACGGAAGCTGAAATCCGAAATATTTATTGTCAATGACTTTTTTCGCGTGGAGGAACTGAA
Source organism: Uloborus plumipes (assembly GCA_038373865.1). Classification (NCBI taxonomy): domain Eukaryota; kingdom Metazoa; phylum Arthropoda; class Arachnida; order Araneae; family Uloboridae; genus Uloborus; species Uloborus plumipes. The sequence continues at coordinate 116,972 of JAXGGA010002649.1, forward strand.
TCATTTGCTTCAAGTTTCATTTTCAGTAAACATTAAAATTAGGTACGGTAGAACCTTATTAATCCAAACTAAAAAGGGATTCATGTCGTCTCAACTAATGCTCCGAATCAAACAAAATAACCAATAAATTGAGCCAAGGTACATAAACAAACCACGGTACGCTGTAAAAATTGATTTTCGTATTCAAGAGGATGAAATATAAAACTGCATAAAAAATTACGTGTAGTATGTGGGGCTAAATGAAATGGTTAACTACTTTCACAGTTTTCAGCGTCACCTATCTAGCAATATTTCAACTAAATTCTCCGACATATATAGTAGAGAACCAATTATCCGAGATGTTCCGGATCCTCACTATCCCGGATATCTAAATTTCCCGGTTTTCCGGATCGCTAAGAAGCAAAATATTTGCCGATGTTTATAAAACCAAAATTACTATGATAAACAATAATACATTTTAAACTCTGAAGAGAATGGTTCAGAAATGCTTATAGACATCGAAATATTAAAAAAT